>JAQFVV010006328.1:1746217-1898717 GCA_028023455.1 Epiperipatus broadwayi | reverse complement strand
ACCCTTTTCTGTTTTATTTATTATTTTTTAAGATTTTAGTACCTTGCCTAGCTTTACATAAAATTTGATTAACTCGATTATTATCAAATATAAATGGATTGATTGTTTTTTGCAGCATACTAATTTATGTTGATATTATTATTTGCTTTATTTTTTTGCTGTAAATTGTAACCCTTAGTTTCTTTCATAAAGAAACTAATAATTGGAAGGTGAATAGTGTGATTAGTTTTTTAACTATATCCGAGTAAAAAAAATTTTTTTTAGTTCAAGAAATGTTAAAAGCTTTATTTAGAGAGACCAATAACAGTGTGGCTTAAATTTAATGTATAGAGAATACTCTATTTGTATTTTATTTAAATTTACAGCATATCATTATGTAGAGGAAAGTAGGATTGACTATTGTGCACACTATAATATCTTCAAAATGTTGATTTATATGTTTAAACAGTAAGGTCTTATGAATCATAAGATTTATGAATAAAAATCTTAGTACAAATTGAAATTGGACTTGTTATAGATAGTAATTGTTTGACAGTTCTTTTCTTGAGAATAAGGTTTAAATTTTTTAGGAAATTGTGAAAGATATTTTGTACTAATATGAATATGAACAAGCAGTTCACTATTTAGTATTGTGAGTATGTCTGTGCATATGTGTGTATGATATATATATATATATATATATATATATATATATATATATATATATATATATATATATATATATATATATATATATATATATATTACCATGGAAATTTAAATTTACACAATATTATTTGACAGTATCATGTAAAAAAATGAATTTATTTGTATGGGGTTTACAGGAATTGGTTATTGTTTTTAGTCCTAAATTTGATCTTAAGTTTTAAAGAAGAAATTTATTTATATAAAGTCAGTTTATAAAATACCAGCAATTATATATATATATATATATATATATATATATATATATATATATATATATATATATATATAGTAACATAATAAATATATATAGTAACATAATAAGGTTCAAAGATCCAAATATATTAAAATATCCACAAATTCAAATATTATAACTTAATAAACAAAAAAGAATTGTAGCTTTTATTTTATATCAAAAGGAAAAGAATTGTAATATGCAACTTGTTGAGCATAAGCTATTAAACAAAAGATCAGATTGAGCTATCAATCCTATTAAGGGTCATTGGATTAAATGAAACATATTTTTATAATTAGATTTTTCAAGATATCACAATATCAATAATTATAAACAAATTATTAAGAACAAGTTATTATAACTCAGGAAATAACACCAAGAAGGTGAGTACACTGGTAACTTAAAATAACTTCTCAGGTATACAGACAGTAGATTTTGTTCACTTTCATCTCTTGGTTTGATGTCAAGCACATATTTAAATAAATCACAAGTGAATATGGTCTAGCAGGGTGCCACTATGTTAGCTGGACCTAGACAAAGTTTTATTTATAACTTTTTCACATGTACCGGGTTTGAATCTTTTTTTGGTACTTTATTTCTAATAAAAATGGAAAATTTTAACGTTTAGACCCATATCACTGTATGCAATAAATTTAGGTAAACCTAAACCATGCCTCAACTAAAGTGGAGTATATAAAATTCATTAGACAGAAATCATTTCCCAGATCTTAACATAATAAATGTGTTTCAATATGTTTTCATAGATTTTACTAGCTCAGATTAGTATTATTAATTTAGGATGGCAAGTCACTCATCCTTGCATGGTATAGCTGATGGGATGGTGGTTATTACAATTATTCACAAATGTCAACTAAATACCATGAAATTACTATTTATTTATGGCCTCTAAACATTTATCTATCTCATTAATTAAAACATGATGATGATAATGATAAAGATAATGATAATGGTCAACCACAGCTTTAGTACTAAGCCTAATAATAAAATTTAGTTTCAGAAATTAATAATTAGTTGCTAATCTTAGCATCTCTAATTGGAAATTAAATAACTAATATTCACCTTGATGATGAATGATCACAACTACTAAAAATAATGCTCTTAATGAAATATATATGCCTCTGTTTAATAAAACAAATTAACATTTATTAATGCATTTCTAATGTATACATAAAAATTTCTATATCTACATGAAAACTGATATTAACAATAACAATAATAATCATAATTGACTGTTTTAAAATCAACATTAATTTAAAATTCTTACCCTTTTTTCGTAACTGTATTTCAAATGGGATACAAAGTTTCCTAAAGCTTTCAATTCACAAAAAAATATTTCATAAAATATATATATACTCATTTTCTTTCTCTTTTCTCTTTTGTACACATACTTTTATAATCTAACATGTAAAGCAGAATGACAAAAAAAATGTTAATAGAAGTGAAAGAGCAAGATTTCCAGAACAAATTTTAAATTATTTTTCTCCCCCTCCCTTCTACTCTCTGAAATGCTATACTTTAACTTAAAACACAATACTCTAATATTTTTAATATTGCCTATTGTTTTACATTCACACACAATTACATATATGCAACAAGTATTATATTATTATGTATGTGCATGTTTTATCCCCATAATAACAAAAATATTATTTAAAACAAAATAACAATCACAAAAAAAAAATATGTTACATATTAATAACATTTCATAACTTTAGGTTAATAGACAATCATAATTTTAGTACATATAAAATCATTAATGAAGCTTATGTTTATTGTTATTAAGAAATTCTTTGTTTCAATTGATCTTGGTTGTTTTAAAAGTTCTGTAAACAAAAATATACCACTCTGTTGCTAAAATTTTACTAAGTCTCTGATATTATAAGAAAAATATATAAAAAAATTATATTACCAGTTTTATTCTTTGTAGCGACTTCCAATGAGTCAAATTTATCTTGTTTAATGTCTATATTTTGCAGCTACCATTTCCATTTTACTTTGGAACAATCTCTTTCTTGAGGTGTATAATTATTTGATGATGATGATTCTATTGAGGTTATTTGCTTTAGTGGACAATTTAGAAATCATTATATTAACTTTTCTTCTCTTCCTGTCAAGCATTATTCTGTTAGTGGAAGAAGTACAGCAGTTGTTTTCACATTTATAATTTTTCTTGGGTTCAAACTCAGTTACTGGATTTAATTGAACTCGATGATTTAACATTTATCTGTAGATTAATCGTTTTTCTTTTGATCGCCTTCAAATGCAGGTGAATTCTTTCTTCTTTCTATTGAAAAACATCTTATTTCTCTCAGTCAGTAAGACGGTGTAGAATATTATAATTTCAGACAAGACATTTTTTTCTTTATATTGTGCACTGGCTGGATGGTCTAATCAACAGACAAGATATATATTAATATTTCTTACCCCACCATCCTTATATCTTCAATCCTCAAAAAAATTTAATAATAAAATAAATATTTTTGATTGGGATTTTTGTAGAGTTAAAAACACTTGTCCTTTTAGTTTCAATATTTTTAAAAGTCTCTATAATATCAACTGATTTTCCAGACTGCTTTTATATCCAATTTTTTTCTATTTTTGAACACCTCTTTTAATTAGATTTATAACTTATTCTCAACCAAATTGTTTTTTAGCTGAATAGTATGAAAAATCTCACTATCCTGATTTTTAGACAAACTTTTGTTTTGAAGAAAAAATAGTCTTAATGCTTACACCTTAGTAACATCTCAAATTTGAGCTTCTTTCTTTTGATCTTAAGATGAGACATTTTTAAAATTAGACTTCTCACATTGTCTCTAAGTTTTTCAATAGATAAACAACCCTTATAATACAAAAACAATTGTTGAGTAAGAAAAAAATATAATATAACAGATTTTCTTCTTTTTCTCTCAATATTTAATAAATGCAGATATACTTATGAGATGTAACACACACACACTCCATCACTCAAATCATGTATAAACTGACATTAAATAATCTAATTGCTAGCTGAGTAGTTCTAACCTTAATATTTAAAATCAAATCCCTATCTTTTAATTCCACCTTACTATTATAGAAAAGTAAAATAGAGAAAGAATAAATATCAAAATTTAGCAAATGTAGGTTAGCTTTGAAGAAAGTTTAATATTTGAAATATACAACAACAATTAAATAGCTTACTCACACACTACCTATACATATGCATTATTACTTTACTTTTTAACAAAAAAAATTAAATATTGAATAGTTAAATGTGTGTATTACTCTTTTTGAGTTTTATATCAACACACAAACAATTAAAGAATATAACTGTTGTCCCACTCTCTTTCTGTCTCAAGCTTTTAAAACTTGATCTTGTAGGGTTTAAACTTGGGTGCCCTACAGCTTCCTTTACTCTATAAAATGTGATGATGATTTTTGTTCCACATTTTCTTTCATGCACATTACTACAAATTTAGCTAATGACTAAATTGTTATGGCACAACATCCCCCTCCCCCATTCAAATAAAATCATCAGCACCTTTGCTTTAACTGTATCCAATAAGAGAATCATAACGAATAAAATAACACTAATAATAATAAATATAATAATATAAAGTAAAATTTCTAACTACTGGCAAACATCATATTTTTCATTAGAAAACTTAAATGTGGTTTATTTGGAGATGTTTTCCAGGCTACACTGCTGAAGTATAAGGGATCAAACTCCTAGCATTATAGGTTCTGTTATTCCCATCAAGAGTAGCAAGCATAAAAGCATTCTCTCCAATCTTTTTAGTAATTTGGAATGGCCCTTTTTTTTCAAATCATATTGCAGTCTTCACAAAATTGCCAATGTATATCCAGTCCATTTTTAATATCTCCATTTTTCATTTTGACTGTATACTTATAAAATCTGTCTGGAGGACTTATTTTAAGTAACCTCTGATTACAGAATCCATCTAGAAATATGGACTCTTGCTACCAGACATAACACAACCTTAAAATTTTTAGAGAGATTGGCTATCTATACCATACATACTTTATTTTAAAACTTTCCAGAAAGACTGACTCTCTGTACCCTATATAATTCATTCTTAAATCTTCCAGAGAGGCTGATTTTCTGGGCCATGTATAATTTATTTTTAAATTTTCTAGAAAGGTTGACTCTCTGTACCATTTATAAGGCACACTTCTATTTTATAAAGACATTGATTATCTGTACCATATGTAATGGACATTTAAATTTTTCAGAGATATTGACTCTCTGTACCAAATATAATTTATTTTAACCTTTTTAGAGCATTTAAATTTTTCAGAGAGATTGATTCTTTGTACAATACACACTGGACATTTAAATTTTTCAGAGATATTGATTCTCTGTACCATACATAATTTTCCTGCTATCTATTCAAGAAGATAAATTTTTGAAACTACACATGTTGGTTAGTTACTAGATTGAGAACTATAGACTGTTGAAACCTCTGTTCTCTTTCTAAAATATCTGGCTTCATCTCCCCTATTGCCTCTCTTAGCTTTATCACATTATCTTGTGTGTGGAGCTTTTCCTTCAACTCTCTTTTCCTTCTTTTCACTTCATGATTTAGCCCAATCTGCTCTTTGGTTATCTCCTCATGTAATCTTTTCACTGGGAGATTTGGTTTTATGGCTTCTATCAGCCTCTCTACTTTTTGGAACCTATTCCCTATCAGTGTACTAGATGGTTTATTTATTTCTTCACCTAATCTGACTATCTACCCTATCTTCTCTTAGGTCTTCTCTGAAACCTTCCTCCATATTTTGTTCTATACTTTTTATACTTTGTTCTAAACCTTTATTATTTTTCTCCATCTTTTGTTCTAAACTTTTACAACTTTACTTCAACTTTTGTGCTAAACTTTTATAACTTTTCTCCATCTTTTGTTCGAAACTTTGGCTCAAACGCGACATCATCTCTTCCATCATTTGTATCTCACTTTCATTCATTTTATCAAATTTTCAATATATTCAATATACATCCCATCTGTGCTTCCCTGACCACCACAAATGCACACATCACTTCCCTGTCTGACATCTATCTCTGACCAATTGATTTGCTTTTCATCCTGCTCTATTATGCATTTACAAATACAAAAAAAAATATTTAATATCCCTCATTCAATGAATCACACAATAATAATCTATATAGTGCATGTCTGTTTGCAATAGCCCAAATTATATATCCATCTATTTCCCCAGAGATCTGACAGATATTGACAGTCCACAGAATGACTAGCAGTTAACAATCATGAGATGAATAAAAGAATTCAGTCACAGCACAATAATCACACAATGCATCACGAGCACTCAGAAGATCATCCCAATTTGATCACCTTTAGCTACCACAACCCTTGATTGAATGATGCAAACTCTGTTGCAATAAAATAAGTATTTTAAGTCTTAAGGCTAAAATATATTGACTTTGCCTTGCTCTCTCTCTTGGAGTCTTACATGGCAATTATCAAAGAATGCCCTGCTTATTATAGGCTACAGAAAATGAAACCTTGCTCTCTGTCTTGGAGACTTATAGGCTGATATCATGGGAGGACTACTGTTAACTATTTCATGATAAAATAAGAATAACATAACTTATAAACTGGGTTGAAAAACTATGCCATGCTCTCTCTCATGGAGACTTATAGGCTGGTATCATGGCAGGACTGCTGCTAACTGCTTCATGATAAAATAAAGATAACTTATAAATTGGGTTGAAGCAGTGAATGGGTTTGATCATTCATGAGTTACACAAATACATAGCATTCTCAAGGCAATGACAAAACTCTCCACTCATCATCAAAACTGCAATCTAACCAACCAAACTCCAACGATCAAATATCCAATCCACCCTCCAAAATCATAGACTTTTTAAAAAATGAACTCTCCAAACACACATGAGACTACTATACCATAATTCATCACTATTCCTATGCCTATCCTATCTGGCAATAAATCATTTTAATATCAAAAAAAAATATTTCACCACTGTCTTAAGTTGTGATCTATTTTCAAAATTGAAAAAAAAACTCAGCTGTTTTATGGCTGTACCCATTTTATCATCATCAATGAAAAATTAAACCATATTAAACATCATCATATACAAATCTAAAATAAGACCATATGGCTAAGATAATTTTGTAAAACAAAAAATTTTCACTGAAAAAAAAATTACTAAAAAATAATTTCTCTATTTTTAACCACACATCTCCCATCATTCTATAGACCCTCCTTATATCAGGTATATGGTAACTAATCAGGCCCCAGTTGGGTGTCCATTGTAACATAATAATTATGGTGATCATATATTAAAATATCCAAATATTATTAAAATCTCAAATATTCAATTATTATAACTTAATAAACAAAAAAGAATTGTAGCTTTTATTTTATATCAAAAAGAAAAGAATTGTAATATGCAACTTGCTGAGCATAAGCTATTAACCAAAAGATCAGATTAAGCTATCAATCCTATTAAGGGTCATTGGATTAAATGAAACATATTTTATATTTAGATTTCTCAAGATATAACAATATCAATAATTATAAACAAATTATTAAGAATGAGTTATTATAACTCAGGAAATAACACCAAGTAGGTGAATACACTGGTAACTAAAAATAACTTCTCAGGTATACAGATAGTAGATTTTGTTTACTTTCATCTCTTGGTTTGATGTCAAGTGCATATTTAAATAAATCTCAAGTGAATATGGTCTATCAGGGTGTCACTAAGTTAGCGGGACACAGACAAAGTTATAATTATAACTTTTTCACATGTACCGGGTTTGAATCTCTTTATGGTACTTTATTTGTAATAAAAATGGAAGATTTTGATTTTAGACCCATATCACTGTATGCCATAAATATAGGTAAACCTAAAACATCCCTCAACTAAAGTGGAGTATATAAAATTCATTAGACAGAAATCATTTCCCAGATCTTAACATAATAAATGTGTTTCAATATGTTTTCATAGATTTTACTAACTCAGATTATTATTATTAATTTAGGATGGCAAGTCACTCATACTTGCATGGTATAGATGATGGGATGGTGGTTATTACAATTATTCACAAATGTCAACTAAATACCATGAAGTTACTATTTATTTATGGCCTCTAAATATTTATCTATCTCTTTAATTAAAATGTGATGATGATGATGATGATGATGATAAAGATAACGATAATGGTCAACCACAGCTTTAGTACTAAGCCTAATCATAAAATTTAGTTTCAGAAATTAATAATTAGTGGCTAATCTTAGTATCTCTAATTGGAAATGAAATAACTAATATTCACCTTTATGATGAATGATCACAACTAATAAAAAAAATGCTCTTAATGAAATATATATGCCTCTGTTTAATAAAACAAATTAACATTTATTACTGCATTTCTAACGTATACATAAAAATTTCTATATCTACATGAAAATTGATATTAACAATAACAAAAATAATCAGAATCAACTGTTTTAAAATCATAACATTAATTTTAAATTCTACTTCCTTTCCCTTAACTGTATTTCAAATGGGATACTAAGTTTGCTAAAGCTTTCATAAAAATATTTACTCTTTTTCTCTTTTGCACAGATAATTTTATAATCTAACATGTAAAGCAGAATGACAAAAAAAAAATGGTAGTAGAAGTGAAAGAGCAAGATTTCCAGAACAAGTTTTAAATTATTTTTCTCCCCCTCCCTTCTACCCTCTGAAATGCTATACTTTAACTTAAAACACAATACTCTAATATTCTTAATATTGCCTATTGTTTTACATTCACACACAATTATATATATATATGCAACAAGTATTATATTATTATGTATGTGCGTGTTTTATGCCCATAATAACAAAAATATTATTTAAAACAAAATAACAATCACAAAAAAATATGTTACATAGTAATAATATTTCATAATATTAGGTTAATAGACAATCATAATTTTAGTACATATAAAATCATTAATGAAGCTTATGTTTATTGTTATTAAGAAATTCTTGGTTTTAATTGATCTTGGTTTTTTTAAAAGTTCTTTAAACAAAAATATACCACTCTGTTGCTAAATTTTATCATGTCTCTTATATTATAAAAAAATATACAAAAAAAATTATATTACCAGTTCTATTCTTTGTAGTCACTTCCAATGAGTCAAATTTATCTTGTTTAATGTCTATATTTTGCAGCTACCATTTCTGTTTAACTTTGGAAAAATCTCTTTCTTGAGGTGTAAAATTATTTGATGATGATGATTCTATTGAGGTTATTTGCTCTAATGGACAATTTAGAAATCATTATATTAACTTTTCTTCTCTTCCTGTCAAGCATTATTCTGTTAGTGGAAGAAGTACAGCAGTTGTTTTCACATTTATAATTTTTCTTGGGTTCAAACTCAGTTACTGGATTTAATTGAACTCAATGACTTAACATTTATCTGTAGATTAATCATTTTTCTTTTGATCGCTTTCAAATGCAGGTGAATTCTTTCTTCTTTCTATTTAAAAACATCTTATTTCTCTCAGTCAGTAAGACAGTGTAGAATATTATAATTTCAGACAAGGCATTTCCTTTTTTTTCTTTATATGATGCACTGGCTGGATGGCCTGGTCAACAGACGAGATATATATATTAATTTTTCTCATCCTGCCATCCTTATATCTTCAATCCTCAAAAAAATTTAATAATAAAAAAAAGAATTTTGATTGAGATTTTTGTAGTTAACAATGCTTGCCCTTTTAGTTTCAATATTTTTAAAAGTCTCTATAATATCAACAGATTTTTCCAGACTGCTTTTATATCCGATTTTTTTTGATCACTTCTTTTAATTAGATTTATAACTTATTCTCAACCAAATTGTTTTTTAGCTGAATAGTATGAAAAATCTCACTATCCTGATTTTTAGACAAACTTTTGTTTTGATGGAAAAATAGTCTTAATCCTTTTTTACTCCTATGGAACATCTCAAATTTGAGCTTCTTTTTTTTGATCTTAAGATGAGACATTTTTAAAATTAGACTTCTCACATTGTCTCTAAGTTTTTCAACAGAAAAACAACTCTTATAATACAAAAAAAAATTGTTGAATAAGAAAAAAATATATAACAGATTTCCTTCTTTTTCTCTCAATATTTAATAAATATAGATATATTTATGTGATGTAACACACACACTCCATCACTCAAATCATGTATAAACTGACATTAAATAATCTAATTGCTATCTGGGTAATTCTAACCTTAATATTTAAAATCAAATCCTTAGCTTTTAATTCAAACTTACAATTATAGAAAAGCAAAATAAAGAAAGAATAAAATATCAGAATTTAGCAAATTGAAGAGAGTTTAATATTTGAAATATACAACAACAATTAAATAGCTTATATGCTCACTGCCTATACATATGCATTATTACTTTACTTTTTAACAAAAAAATGTAAATATTGAATAGTTAAATGTGTGTATTACTCTTTTTGAGTTTTCTATCAACACAAACAATTAAAGAATATAACTGTTGTCCCTCTCTCTGTCTCAAGCTTTTAAAACTTGATCTTGTAGGGTTTAAACTTGGGTGCTCTACAGCTTCCTTTACTCTATAAAATGTGATGATGATTTTTGTTCCACATTTTCTTTCATGCACATTACTACAAATTTAGCTAATGACTAAATTGTAATGGCACAATATATATATATATATATATATATATATATATATATATATATATATATATACATATTTATATTAGAATTAACATATATATATATATATAGTGCCAAGGCCAAATTGGCACATGTATATAAAATAATTTTGTCTAAAAAAATTATTAAAATAAAAAAAATATTCCGTAAAAGAATTGAAATAAAAGTTGAAAAATAATTGATTAAAAGTGGGAAGGGGTTTTTATTAAAGTTAAACTAAAGGTTTTATAAAAAGGAAGTAAAGAGTTTATTATTATTAGTTGAAATATAATTTAAAAGGTTTAAAATATATATATATATATAAATCTCTTCATTTAAATTAAAGAAGAAAAATTATCTTGAAACTATTTTTGATTTTAGAATAGTAAAATATATATGTGCGTGTGAATGTAAATAAATGTAAGCTATTAAAAAAAGATATAATAAATGTGTGTTAAAATCGTATTGAAAACCACATGAAAATAAATATTGAAATGAAATATATCTAAAAACACAGTGGTGGGCTACTAAAGATATAAAAACAACACATTTTGAAATAGCTACTACTAATTAAACAATTGTCAAAAACACGTTGTCATAGGATTAATTACCAATGGAATTCGACAACAGATATTTGCCAAAAGATATGACATGGACAACATGTCTCAGGTATAAATAGACTTTTTATTATTATCGGGAATTAATTGAGAGAGTTTTTTCAGTCTAGTTTGCAGTGACAGTCTTGTTCTAGTTCAGACAACAGTGCAATTTCTATTATGTATACAGAAACAAAAATGCATTGTTGAGCAGCTTTTGGAAATATACACTCATGCTTCAGCCTTTTAGTCCAACAAGATCATCAAAACCTGCCTGTGAAATAATGTCTGCATAACATCTCAGAAATCCTCCATCAAATGTTCAACTGTCTCCAAGAATAAAACCAACGGATTAGCATAAAATCTTTTCAATAAACGTCAAAATCTGACCGGTTAGATATAATCCATCAGAAGCAGCAGAAGCAACCAACTACAAGCAATATCAACATTCCAAAAATTCTAGGTAAACATTTATTTATTATCATTTATATGTAGTAGCCACCACTGTAATTCATAAAAATTCAAGATTCAAATTATATAAACTCTATAAGCATGCATAAAATGAACTATTGATGTGTGTGTTTGTGAATGTTAGATAATTTAAATGTCAAAGATTATTTTTGCTCTTTCATAAAATATATCATAGTATGTTAACTTAAAATGTGTGTGTTATTTATAGATTTATAAAAATATTTATCATTAGAAAATGTTAGTTAATAAATTGTCTTTAAAATTAAACTTTATTCGTCGGTCAATTCTTTTTATCAATTTTTTTTTCTATATTTTATTACTGATTAAAATTAGACTGGGTTAGTTTATGGGATGGTTTTGAGTGCTGGATTATGAGCTTACTGACCAAATATGTTGTTTATTCTTCTGAATAGATATCTGGTGCCTGGAGTTTACTCTGAAACAAATAAAGTGTTTGGATAGTAGGGGTTTGAATCTAGCAGCCGAGGTGGGCCATTGTTGATAGTTAGTCTATCAATAAGATCTCCCATTTTGCTCAAACCTGCCGGTTCATTCACTTAACATTTATAAGATTATAAATATATTATGAAGGAGTTTGAAACTGGCCAAAACTTATATATATGTATAAGTAAATGATTTCAGCGGTTCAACCTGGTACAATATATTTATATATAAATAATTCTCTTAGATCAAAGCAAGGAAAATGTGTCAAAAAAAAGACGAAGTAAATGTAATCAGTGCAGAAAGCAATAAACCAAAACCAACATTTAACAAATGGTATCAAAGTTTGTCTTAAGAGAATCAGTAGATTAGAAGAATCAAAGCAAAAACAAAAAAAAAACTTGCAAGTGGCCTTTTTTTGTATAAAAGCTAGTGTGAATGAAGTAAAGAGAAAAAATAAAGTAAAGGGGGATTTTCTCTTGGTAATTCAATATTTGACTGTATTCTCTGATTGTTTTCTCTCAGACAGCAATTTCACTCGACATATTAAGAAGTGTGTATATATTACTTAAAAATGAAGGGCTAAAACAAATATATAAATTGTGTACAGTTTTCTCTCTTCAAAATCAATTATGGCAAAATTAGTTCACAACATAAAGTTATGTACTCAGTACCTCAATCTTTGTATTTGGCTTTTAAAAGTTTGTTTAAAAGAAGACATCTCAGGGACAATACTTTGTCCATGGCTTCATTAATTAAATAAATCCAAGGAACGAGTTAACTTTGATATAAAGTTAAATACTCATTATTCTTATTAGTAATTTTTTTTTGATTGTGATTCCAGTAAGAAATACAGTGCCAGTATAGCTCAATTAAAACAATCAAATAAGCAATGAACACTTATGAAAGGTATAGGAAATAATTGCTGAAACTAAATTAGCAATTCTTTGTCATCACTAATAAAATCCAACCTAAGAATATACATGGAAAAAAGACCATCTAGAACACTATTTTTGTTTGAAATTTTTCTCTCTCCTAAAAAAAAGAAGAAAAAAAAGCTTAAAGAAAATAAAGTTATGGACTAAAATGTGAAACCAAGCATCTGGATTCGAACCCAGGAACATAAGTGTTTAAAAAATGAAAGTAAACTGCAGGACTAATTTTCAATAGTTTTAATTATCACAATTAAATATGAAAACATCAAATATCAATGTAGCTACTTTCTGAATGAAAAGAATTGTATGTGCTTCCATAATCATTAAAGTAAGATAGATATGATGTGTTTTCCAAAGCAGTGAATTAAAAAATGGTAATTGGTGTTAATGTACAATACATACATGTTTTCTGTCAAATTGGCCTCGACCTTACAAAATATTCAGACTCGGCTCCGAAAGAACCCAAACCAAAAAGACAATGTGTAAAGTTTTATTGTTCATTTATTTTGCTTTTATTTATATGATCGTTGGTTTGTTTAATAGATATGTAACAGTTATAGGATTTTAAAAAAAAAAAAGAGAAATGATTTTGACCTATAAGAAACCATTGAAGTTTTAAAAAAAATGTTAATGTATAATAATGAGAAGCATAAATGCTTATATATTTGTCATATGAAAAAAAACAAGGAAAAGAGAGGAAATATTTTTTCTTTTAATCAAAATTATATGGCTATTATTAGATGTGTGAAAAGTATCTGAATAGTCATTGCTGTGCCTTGACATATAGATGATCATAAATCCTGGATGGGTGTTGCTGGTTGATTGACTTTTAAAATTAATATAGTTCATGGGTTTTGTTCATGATCGGTTAAAATTTATCACTTTGCATCAATACTATGATTACCATGTATGTGTATGTGTGAAGTTGTAAATGTTTGTTATTGCTGAGGTAGAGTTATCTTGCCACCTCAAAGGAATAGATAGAAAATAGCTATCTTATAATTTAATTACTATATATGCAGGTATTGGAGATCGGGAACTTGATCCCAGCTCCATTTGCATTTATTATTTAAGTAGGAAATTATTGATACAGTTGTGGTAAAATGTTTTGCATGCCTTTTAAAAGTAAATGTGCAGAGACTAGTTCCACACATAATTCTTAGCCTCAGGAAGAAGGCAGTTCTCTGGACAATGGTAACATTTGAAGTTATGAATTGTTAAATTTCCCTTACTGATACACTAATGTGTGCGTTGTGAGGGGTTGCATAGTGATATGAAACATATAAAATGTTTTTTTTGCAAAATAGTATAAAAGTTGCTCTCTCAGGGTTAGGATTATAATCAGATGTGTGTGTTGAGGTGGTGGATGACAGAGAGTTATTTTGATTTATAAGCTGGTAGATCTGGAGTCAAAATTTGTGGAAGTATAAACATCATCAGGATGTGGCAACATATACTAGACTATCCAATTGTATACCACCACTAGATTGGTAAAATAATGATCAGAATTACAGGGGGATAGCAGTGAGTATTTAGTATGCATGGAAATAAAACTATGGTTTTATATTTTGACCAAGTATTTAGAATGGTTAGAAAATTTGGACATAACATTATCTTTACATAGGAAATACAAGATATTATTGATTGTTGGAATAGTTAAATTTATGATTGTTGTAATGAAGGGGGTGGGGCAATAAGTTGATTAGGCTGTTGGTTAAAGTTATAAGATAATTTCATATTTATAATATAAATGCAGAATTCTGATTCCATGCTGAAGCACATTAACATTAAATTAAAATATGGATCAAAACAGTGGCTAAGTTTTAAGGAAATTTAAATAATCTGAAAGTATATATTTTTTATTATTGTTATTTTTAAGTAGTTAAAGTGAATTTCATATAAAAAATAAAGTATTTTTTTTATTTTACAATGAGTATAATATTTGAGATTGTGGTGATACTATATATGTGTGTGTTTCTTTCTTATTTAAGTATAATAAATATTTGTTATTGTTATAAATTTACATGTGTGTCTTCTGTTTTAATATTTCAAATATCTAGAACCTATATCCAGAACTTATATCTAGAACCCATATCCAGAACCTTACACCACCTTATAAAAAGGTATATTTTATATACTGACATAACCAATTTGATAATAATACCATATCACATTTATATTTATGAATTGTCTTATGTTGATTGATTTCTATGATTGATTTCCATAGTTCACTTCCATAATTTACTTCCACAATTGATTTCCATAATTCAATTTTGAAAATATAAACCAAGAAAGGTTTATATATATATATATATATATATATATAATATATATATATATATATATTGTGCCCTTGTCTGTAGGTCATAATGGGGTAGAAAGGTCAATTACTAAAAAATTTTAAATTTTAAGTTATGTTTGTATGATATATAAATAATAATAGGATAATTAAATTTTATAGTACAATTTAAAGCTGAAAATACCTGGTATATAACAGTGTAATAAATTATTTTAAAAGAAAACAGTTAAATAAAGCTTGATTATATTCTTGCTTATGGTTGTAAAAGCTGGCCATATAAAATAATACAGCTATAGATAGTTAAAATCATATTAATAATTTGAATATAATATTTTAAAACTAATAAATTAAATAAATGCCATATGTAGTGTTATAATTATATTTAATAGTCAAATTTAATAGAGTATATTTTAAAATAAGCTTTGGGATGGTGAGAGTTATATTTAGTTCAACATTTTAAAATTATTTTCCAAATTTTTTATAACATATATCAGTTTTGGTAATTTAGACCGAGACGTAAATAAAAAATCATTTGATAAAGTTAGTAAACACGTGACTGTATATTATATACCTTCACACACATGCTTGTTAGAATAATAATAAAGTTTGTGAATATGAAACTAAATATAATTGCCATCGATCCTTAAAGTGAAAGTTTAAATGTTAAATATTATTTTAATAATTATTTTAAAGTTTAAATAATTTTTGTAAAAGTATAATTGAAGTTAAAAATACTAGTCTAAATAATATTTAAGACATGACGTCATCAATTCTTCATTTTTAACGTCTAGTCTGTTATAAAACTAAAATGGATAAATTAGTTCGCGCTAAAATAAAGTTATTAACCAATCAACGAAGGTAAATTAGCAGACAAAAATATAGGAATTATACAGAGCGGGGAGAAGGAATGTGTAAGTGAAAGAGAAAGTAACACATTTTTGTAGCTGATAACACCGTAGCTGGAAAAGTAATATAAATTTAAAATTTTGTATTTATTTAAAAGTTCTTCTGTAACATATAATATATTTTGACTGTATCGATATGGATTGCTAATTTTAAAAGTTATCTTACCAGGGAAATTTATTCGAATTTAACCAAATAACCTACAGTAGAGATGGAAGTTCAAAGAAAAATACCTAAATTTATTACCGAAGGAGAAATATTGGGAAATTACCTTAATACAGCTTTATTTATGCTCAACCAGAAACTGATTGTTATAACTCAAAGAAAAATAATTGGGACGCTACATGAAAACCTAAAGGAGAAGTTTCTTGCCGTCAGGAAAAAATTATGATGAAAAATTTATAAGGCTACTTTAAAGTTATGTTATACTTCTCTATGGAAAGATTTTAATATGTGTTTTATTATAAAGAAAATAATGATGAAGAAAGAGTGTTTATCTTTTAAGGAAAAAACATTATTAAAAATATGGTACCAGAATTTTAAAATAAAGAAAAAGTTATAGAATAATATGAAAGTGCCATTAGGTGTTTTATGGAAGGGAGCCTAAAACTTTATCTAATTAAAAAATATTATAAAGAATTCAATGGGGAAAATGCTTGATTGAGAAAATATAAAATTAAATTACTTAGTGAAAATGGATCCATGAAGACCGAAAATTTTATTGAAGATTTAAATGTACCCAGAAGATGCATCGGAAAAAGACGCGCGGGAAAATATTAGCAGACAATAGTAAAAGAGAATGCCATGAATTAATAATTGTATACAATATTGTGAAAAACCAAGGATTGTCGTCGATGAAGATTTATTAAACGGAGCTATTGTTTTACTTTAAAATAGAACATTAAGTGACTAAAAGAGGAAATAAAATATATATTTTTTTTAGCTTAAATATGAATGGTTCAAGAAAGTCTGGTGAAGAAGTATCGTAAATATAATTTAAATGTTTTATTAATTTATTTTTTTAATATAAAATGCTATATTAGGTTAGGGAAAACATATAAACATAAATTTAATAATAATGAGATTTAAATATAACAGCTTAATAGAATGATAGAAATATTGTTTTAAAAATAAAAAGTATGTATGGAATTTTTATATCTACAATAATTAATGGAATGGTGAAGCCTACAGAACATGATCGAGAAGATCAAGATCGTTTTTGGTAATTTTGGTATTTATTCATAATGCATAATGTATTTTTTTTAGATCATCGATTGATTAAGAATGATGTGTGAAAGTTTTAAAATTATAAGTACACATTTTATACAACATTAAAACATATTATGAGATAAGAATAATTTTAAATATGCATGCAATAAGTTATTTCAAGTATAATTAATAGTATAAGTTGTCAAAATAATTGTGTGATTCTTTTGAACTTTCATGTAACAAAGTATTAGATATTTTAAGATAGTTTGTATATAATAAATATACGAGAAAAGTAGTAAAAGATTTTCTTAGAGAACAGCTGTATAGTTTTGAAATAAAATGAATTTTATTATTGTTAGAAATGTAGATAGGAATTTGTCGATGTACTGTATAGAAAAATCTAGAGAAATAAGATCGGATAGTGACTTGGTAGTACTAGTGTAGAGGAAACCAAGATGATGTTTTGCTAAGAAATAAGAAAAATAAAGTATTGGATCATAGTTAGTTTGTGTGATTTCAGTATAGCTAACTAAGCCCTATCACTGAACACATATATTTTGGACAGTGTCTTTACGTATCTTTTAAACTCTTTGATGTTATATAAAGCTGAAGAAATAGCTTTAGCATCACTCCTATAATAGAGGTGGGTAGACAGACAAAGGTCACTCCTCTATAGTGTCTTTGAATTCACTGTGCCATTATTGTCAAGGTTTATGACGGATAATATTCTAGTTGCTTTGAGCCTGTGCATCTATTTTCGCTATCTATATTTCGTGAATCTGCATCGTCAGAAAGATATTTATACAGAAATAATGAGTAAAATAGAATTGAAGATAAGTTATCATTTAAGTAAGAATAGTTTATTTACTGGAATGTGTTAGAATTGTGTAATTTTAAAAGTGAAAGTACAAAAATCATAAAGAGAGAAAGAATCATATAATACAGTTTAAAACCAATTTGGAAACGAATATAAGATTTTTAAAAGAGAAATCTAAAACAAAGTTTTTTTTTTAAGTGATAATAAAATTTGAATATTTTTATAATAATATTTAGAAAATAAATATTGCATGTTTGTTAAGAAAATAATTCAATAATGAAATAGACACATATATTTGTGCATGGTGTGTTAATAATTGTAATTACCATCCGAAGCAAGGCTTGAATGAGCATATTAGATTAATAAGCATTGTATAGTGAACAATAAAAAGTAATATCAAATGTAGAAGAATGTTTTTGAATCTGTAGGATTCCATATAACTAATATAAAATTAGAGTTTTATGATTTTGTAGAATGTTTACTACGAATGTAATTTTATAAAAAATATAATTTTAAAATATAGTAGGGATAC
Organism: Epiperipatus broadwayi; assembly: GCA_028023455.1. Classification (NCBI taxonomy): domain Eukaryota; kingdom Metazoa; phylum Onychophora; class Udeonychophora; order Euonychophora; family Peripatidae; genus Epiperipatus; species Epiperipatus broadwayi. Next base: position 1,879,884 of record JAQFVV010006328.1, on the reverse strand, counting down.
AAAGTATTAGTGATAATTATAAATAAATACATTTTGTAACAAGCTAAACTAAAATAAGAAATCCAATAATAATAATACTGTACTTTCTTAAGTATTTAAAAGATAAGAATTAACTAGAAAAATAAGTAGAAGTTTGGTTTTATCGTATAAACTAGTAAAATAATTTTGTGATAGGAGAGTAAGGATATCCAATGTACATAATGTAAAATAGTGTTATTTGTTTATGTTATTAATAAACTTTGTTGTGAATTTATTATAAAGCTTTGTGTCTTCGTTATTATTTCTCCACATGGATGCATGATATCACAATACACATTTATAATTGAAACAGATATATAGTTTTGCACAAAATAGGTAAACATAAAAGTGTTATAATAATTTTGAAAATTTATTTGTATGATAAAATTAAAAGATCATAATTATATCATTTATTGGTCATAAGTTGGTTGCCACAATATTCAAATAAATTATATGCTAATGTTCCCACACGTATTTTGTTGTCGGATTATTAAAATACTGCCACGTACGTAATTATTTATTTCATTTAGGAAGTAATAAGATTATATTATTATTATTATTATTATTATTATTATTATTATTATTATTATTATTATTATTATTATTATTATTATTATTTATTATTGTTAGTTGCTGCGTAGTGAATTATGACATAAAATTCCCTTTTCATAGTTTACTACCGTAATTTTAAATCAGTTAGAATACAATTTATGAACCTGAGATTTTATTTATTCTATTTATTTACTTAATCTTATTTAATTGAGTCTAGATTATTATTACAAAGAATATTAAGACATGATTATTATTTTAATCGTAATGAAAAGAGCTTAGAAAGTCGTAAGAATACTATAAGTTAGTTATTTAGTATAGTAAAAGGGAGAATAGTGTTCTTATGCCATTGAGATAGTATCATGTGGATAATATCTCAATGTAGTCTATCTCGTTCTCCGTGTCGTCACTCCATGTCTCATGAAAATAATAAATATTTATTAATTCAGTTACAAATATAACTGTACTTGTATTTTAAAAGATTAGAACCAATAATCATTTTAATTAATGCTGGATATTTCATTTATTCATTTGTTGAAATGAGCTAGAACCCGGAATAAATTTTAAATCCTATATAAATTTTATGGAGAGGACGTGGACGGAGGAGGAGGGCAGAATATATATGATAACAGATGGCGTTCTACCAAAAACACCGTCAAGCGTAGTTTTCTGTTTACATAAATGTCAGAGCGAGCATTCACTATCTCTAACTTTAATTCCACTTTCAGATCATGATTTCAAGCTATTTGCTATCGTCAGTGAAAGTCAGGAATAAGAAACTAGATCTAAGCACAAACTCTGAGCATTTATGAAACAGTTTCTATTCAGCTTGCAATCGTGAATCTTTTAGACACGTTAATGTCTTCAAACTCAGCATAGCAAGCCAGATAACTACATGATCTGAAAGTGGGATTAAAGTTACCGATAGTGAATGCTCGCTCTGATGTTTATGTAAACAGAAAACTACGCTTGATGGTGTTTTTGGTAGAACGCCGTCTGTTATCATAAATACAAGCATTAGCAAGTTTTTTAACTTGTGTTTTTTTTGTTTTTCATATATATATAGGAAGGATGATCATTTCCTGTAGATAAAAAATATACCCGACTCATAAAATGTAATAGATTTAAAAGTACTAATTAAATTTGGCAAACAGATGATATGAAATAAAATAAAATGAGGGGAAATAGTCAATTTACATATGTTAAATTTAGTTATTTGGTTCATTGGAATGTTATGAATATTAAGAGAAGACATAAAATCCCTTTTCTGCTTGTGATATTTAATATGATTTCCACTGGTAAACTCACATTAAATTTTAATTTAGCAAGTTTAAGGGATCATATCCATCATAATAATTAATAATTGCACCTCACTAGCAGATCAAGACCTTGAGAAATTTGAGTACTTCGATTATTACATTTAAAAGAGCTAGCTTGGAAGTCAAATAGTGTAAATATTAAAATCGGGAAATACTATTATGATAATGATAATGAATCTATAGTTAGTTGGAAGGCATATGTTTGTGTTTAAGAAAATAAGATTAAAAATTACCAGTTAAAAAGGTATAAAGAAGAACATAACATAGACATTTAGTGTTATATAATTGTGACTATTAAACTGATAGATGTCAAGAACAAAAATAATAGTAGTTGGGTTAAATGGGAAGGATTTATAACATTTATTTTATTCTACTTTGAATTAAATAATAATCTTATAATATATATTATAAACATAAGTTACGAGTTCTCTGCATCGATTGCTGATTTATTTCTAGTCATTTATATATTAGAAATATACATAACATTCTTGTGATTACCACTCGAGATCATATATCTATATAAAGTTGTGAAAGAAAGTTGTCTATATTATTTAGTCAGCAGTAATAACTTATCACGAGAGTATTTACATAATTGTCATTAAGTTTAAAATTAAGACCATAATAAATTGAATTGGATGTATCAACATTGTATTTTTTTAGGCAATTTAATTACTTTCTTCATGATATCCTATAATAATAAGCATGGGTGATGATATCTGATGGGCATTATGATTTCATAGTTACAATTTGGCACCCGGGTATACATAATCTTATTATTATTATTATTAGGTAAACACAGTAGCATTCCTTGTTCGGTTCTAGAGTTGTTATCAATCTAAATTCGTAAAGTTGAGATTAGAGAGTTAGTTAAAAGGGCATTTGGTGACACAAGTAAAGGGCATGATAATGATCTGTGGATGGAAGAAACTATAAAGAGTATGAGAGTATAGTTAAGACAGTGTATATAGTGTAAACGTGAGTGTGTGTGTAGATGATTTATAATAAAACAATACTATCGGTCTGTTTTCTATAGGATTAAAATTAGGTATTTATATTGAAGATGTTCATTAACTACATAAACGAAACTCAATCAGATTATTTTGTGAGTCGATCTGTGATACCTGGAAATCAATTAATGAGACATACTTTATCATCAATTATTAAACAGGTATATAGAGTTCTGGATGTTGAAATATTATAAAGAAACTTATGGAAGTTAAAGATGAAAATTAATTGAATGAAAAGTTAGATGAGCTAGATTTGTTAGACCATCAGTGCAGAACTTATTGGGGTTGGATTTTGATTCGGTTGATGGAGGGGAGAGGAAATATACACCTATTTATTGCAATTTATATACTTAAGCACAAACATGTAAGTTGATCAGAGAATTCAGAGATAGGGAAAAAAGAATGGAGTATGTAGATCAAGAGGTAGAAATTGAGGAAGACCCAGAATTAGTCATCATGAATCAAGAAATGGCTGAAACTAAAATGACAAGTGTAGATAGTCAATCACTTTTCTTAATGACTCAAGAGATGATGAAAAAATTCGATTCTCAAAAGGAAAGTTCAAAAGAAGATTTATCCCCTTTTCTGTTTTATTTATTATTTTTTAAGACTTTAGTATTTTGCCTATCTTTACATAAAATTGGATTAACTCAATTATTATCATAAACTAGGCAAAACTCTCCATAAAGTAGTGCCACCCTTTGCCAACCAGAGTAATCAAATGGATGCCAGAAGGATTGTGCATAAAATCCGTATGTAATGCCTACTCATCCAATATCCACAGACAGGTTTCTCACTTGTGGCCTTCATCAGTGAGGAGCTTTGGATCTGAGAGCACTACACCTAGATCTTAGGATCTAATATAAGCTATTGAGCTCAGATTGAAAATATTTTTGTGTTTTCAATTTCATTCTCATAGTTTTGTAGTTAAGTAGAGATAAAAGGTGGTTTTTGAAGGGTTGCATTAGATCCTAAGATCTAGGTGCAGTGCTCTCAGATCCAAAGCTCCTCACTGACAAAAGCTACAAACCACAAACTAGTCTCGGGATATTGGATGAGTAGGCATTAGATAGGGATTTTATGCACAAGTCTTCTGGCATCCATTGAATACTCTGGTTAGCACTACTGTATGGAGAGTTTTGCCTAGTTTATAATCAATTATGTGCCAGTATAAGAGATGGTGATCATGTGATCAATTATTATCAAATAGGAACGGATTGATTTTTTAAGCATATTAATTTATGTTGATATTAGTATTTGCTTTCTTTTATTTTGCCGTATATATATATATTAACTCAATTTTATTTTATATCATTTAAATATATATATATATTAACTCAATTTTATTTTATATCATTTAAATTTCTAAATACTGTGATTTGTTTGTTAAGGTTAATAGTTTCAGCTAGAGAGAAAATTTGCTCATAATTATTAAAAAACTGAAGATATTAAAATACTTAGATATTGAACTTCAGTTATCTATATATCTATAGCCAAAACATTAGGTGAATTTATATTTCAGATGCTAGATTTAATAGTAAAAAAGAAAAAAAATAATCGAGGGCGTCGATACAGATGCATTAAGATATTATAATAAATGGCAGAAAAATAGAAACAAGACTCTTTTTTTTATAGCGATTCAATGAACGCAGTAATCAATTAATGACTTAATTTTGTTATGGTTTACTTTTTTTGACTGAATTTGTTTTAAAATGTTAAATAAAGCACTTTTTTTTTTTTTTAAAAAAAAAAGAACCAGACATAAAATTCTAAATAATTTGTTTTCATATTTATGATGGAAGAATTTCTTTACTTTCAAATATTAATTAATTTTAACATTAATTCCTATCTATTTACAGTGTATCTCATATAAAGATTGTTGCTATCAATTCGATTCCGGTCGATGCTGTTCCCAAAGTAAATGTGTAATAAAACCAGAATTTTCTACCAATCCCGTATTGTATGGTCGTTGTTCTTAAAATAAATGTAGCTATTGTAAAATAAATTATAATAAATTAATTAATTTTATATGTCTTGCGTTTTTATTTATATAAAAGCATGATTTGTATATGTATTAATACTAGACTGAAATAAACATTGGTAATGTTTAAAAATAAAACAAATGTACCTGTTATGTATAAATAAATGTAATATAAATATTTATCTATCTCAGATTTAAGAAAAAAAACAATAATGTCGTTAACACTGCTGCATCTAAGATTTATTTGCTTCATAGTCTAATTTCAATATTAATTGTTTAAAAATTTAGCAATTTTGTTTCAAAATATTGTAACCATTTACAATGTAAATTGAATTTGCTGCATTTTTTTTTTTTCTGTTCGAAAAATAATATATGGTGATTAAGATGAAAATTTTTCAAATCTTTGTATTTACAAAAAATTTGCTTGAAAACTGTTTTAAATTTTAGAAATAGGTAAAAAACTTTCCATCCAACAATACAAAAAAAGAAATAAAAAGTTCCTTCATATGCTACAATTTTCTTTGTGTAGTATTGAATATAATACTTTAGTTAAAAAAAACATACATACAGATCAGAATGAAAGTTTCAAACCATTTTATTCTTATACTGATAGTGATTGACTATCCATTCTTTCTGATCAACAAATAGTTGATCAAAATTACTAGCCTATTCTAGCAGAAAATACATTGATAGCTGAATTTATAAAACAATATGTAATAAAAATTGATTACTATAAAAAGAGGAACATATATAAATGATATTAAAATAGATTATTTATGTTGTAATTGTGAATAGGTAATGTTTGGAATAAAACAACAAGTTATTATCCTAAAAAATAATATTAAAATGTTTTTTTTTGTTTCTGAGTATTAAATATACATTTATATATAATTAATAATATTGCAATTATAATATATAGTGGTAAGAAACTATTCTTCACACATGCACTATAAAATTGATACAGACATCTTCATTTACCCATCAATAAATGCTGCCGGTAGTTCAACTATGCTTAGGGCTTATTCTTTTATATTAACCGTGAAAAAAAAAATTGGTGTTTGAAAATATTATGACCAGATTTTTAATATGGCAAATTACTTGCACAAGTTCTGCTTACGTATCACAGGATAGATTTTTTTTTTTTTTCATTTTTAATTAACGATGGCACTGAAACTTTTTGGTTTGAATACAAAAAGTAATTAATAATATATGGATTTTATGTATAGGTAATACTGTGAAAATAAACTTCTTTTCACACATGTGTTGTAGAATTGACATGCACTTGCCTAATTTAGGCATGCTCAGTATAGGTTGTTTTATTTAAGGAATAAACTCTATCCTATTAGAACACTTATTGATACATATATATGTAGTGCATGTTTCTACTATATATATATGTCTGTGTGTGTGCGTGTGTGTGTAAAAGTATAATAATACCCATTACAAAAAATATATATAATATATAAAACAATTTAATGGTAAAAAATTGTTTATATATATATATATAGTGTGTTTCCACATTAAATATATACATATGAAGTGTGACTTCTTTAGGAAGGAAAGCACATTAAATATTTTTTTTTAATATTGTTTCTATTTTACTTGCCACAACAATTTTTATGTAATAGCTAAGATTGAAACGGTATATTTCCTTCATTATATACATTTCACCTTTTACCCCTACAACTCTACCTGATCCAGGTTTAAATGCTTAAAGAGTGTCTATGTAAAAATCCTAACATGGTTGTATATGTGATGCCACACACATTGTACCAGTCGAAAGACCATCCACACCAACTAGACCCAAACTCAAAGCCAGATTCAAATTCAGTTGAACCAAACTGAATTCAAACCCAACTCACAAGCTAAGATCAAATCAATGGAGGACATATGTCGATGGTACATTACTATGCACCAAGAAACTAGCTCAAAGGATGATGATGATTTGAGACCCCTGATCTGACACTAAGAACGCATAGTAAAATAACTAAGGATATTTCTTAAGTCAACTCATATATGTATATGTTCGGGTTGTCGATGCAGACAGCAAGCATTAATATTAAAATAACTATTGAATAAAAAAGAGAGTTGAAAAATCAAATGTGTTAATAAAATGTTTTATAATAATAATAATAATATTGTTCAACTTATAGATTATGATTATATAGATTACCTCTAGTCTTTAAACAAAATTTATAATTACAATAAGAATGGCAATCCTTATTATATGACAATAACTATTACACAATATTCTATGAGGATTATATATGTCTATGCCCCAACAAAAAAATAAAGGTAGATAAAGGTATTTGGCTTTGACAGAAATTATGATTCTAATTGTAAATGAAAAAAAGTTAGATTTATTTTCACATTCGCAAATCAATTCACAAAGAGCAAGATCCGTATTTAGGGCATAAGTTTAATATTTAATAGAAAACTTACTTAATGATAAATGAATATGAATTTGTTCGACTTTAATAAAAATCAATTCATCACGATTTACGAGCATGAGGGTGGGGCTTTATTTGAGCTGAGAAGTAAACAGTACTGACATCTTATGAACTATAAAAATGAATACAAGAAATACTGGCTTGTTGGTGATTTAAATAGGAGGGCAGCTTGTGTTTTACAAGTATTTATGCCCTATCAAGGAAATGTGGAACACAGGAAAAGCCAGGTAAGGTCATAGCCTTGCACCTTTGGTGTTCCAATATAATAAAAAAACGAGCAAGTGGAGGAAGTGGTTTCTTCCTCAGTAATTAAAGTAAAAATAGTATCACCAATGACAAGCCTATGAAGCAGGAGATGGATCATGCTAGTAACATTCAGAAAATGATGACTCAATAATCGAGTATAATTAATAAAACCCATTTTATATAAAGAATGCTCTACGTGATGACCTGATCATGAAATTAGAGTCAAACGAGCTTTTAACTAAAATTATTTAACGCAATTATAGAATTATATTAATTATGCCCTAAACTGCATGCCCTCCCTTAATCTTAATACAGAAATACAAATTTAACTCAGAATATATTAACATTAAATTCCTTTATCGACCTTTTGCAAAACATTTTAACATTATGAATATGTGTAAACTATATAAAGTAGCCGGGGCATAGATAAGAAACTGAGCTAATATTTTATTATTAACCCCTAATAAAATAGCAAAAATTGTATAAATCCTACAGCTCGCTAATTAACAGAACTGTAGTAAATTACTTCTAGTGAGAAAAAATTACTATAACTGAATATTATATAATAACAAGGTAAATGTAATGAAAAAGATTATTATCGAGTTGAAGTTTTATTGGCATATAATAAAAAATAAATTATATTAATAATCATCTAGAAAATATATAATAAGATTAGATAAATGAACCGCCATCGTGAGAAAAAAAAGAAAGTTAACATAATACAATTTCAAAGACTAGAGATCAAGATAGAGAATTACTACATAGCATAAATAAAAAGCAAATTTTACATTAAAGTTTGGAAACTGGCCAGAATGTTGCGGTTGTTTCAAAAAAGATATTAATGTTACATCATGGTTGGTTCCTTAGATTACACATGGCAGAGTCCAGTTGGGTAAAATGTAGGTGTGTATTTTATAAATTATTTGAATGACATGTTGATTGATTATTTCAAATTTTGGGCAGCACGATTGGTCCAGAAAATGTTTAGTTTAGCAGCCATATTGAAGATCTTCTGGGGACTTATGGCCCAGCAGTCAGACTCCCAAAGTTTAGCCCCTCACCATAATGGAGACACTATTTAAATTTATAATTTAAAGATGCACAGATTCTAGTAGCACTTCTCTAAAAGAAATATGGCTTCCTCCTCCAAACATTTCCGGGAAATTTATACTTTCCTCTGGTTTCCTGCCTATTCCAAATCTAGATGACTTCAGGCTAGAGCTTCTTGCATTATCTCAGTTACAGATTTTTACTAATTGATTTTAGATACATTCATTCGATAAGGCTTTCAAACTCATTAACTTTGAATTTAATTTCTAATTAGGAAATGAATTTTTAAATTTAAAAAATGGATTTAATTAGGAACTGTCCTTACATTTTAAATTATTATCTTTTTGCTAATTAATAAAACTTTCCCCATTGTCTTTGGAAAATGACAATCTGAAAGCTTATCGAAAGAATGTAGCTTTTAATCACTAAAATATGAACAAAGTATTTAAAAGTAAAATAAAACATTCCCGACACAATGAAACTTTATAACGAATATATATATATATTGTAACGGACCGTAAAATGTACCGGGAGTCTACAGGGTGAGATATTCAATTAATTGATGCCCCAAATGTTTGGGTTGCCAAAATATGTAATGGACTGTAAAACCCTTTTAGGATAGTACACCCAGAGCCTTCTCTACTTACAGGTCCTATTACTACTCAGGGTTCTAACTCAGTGTAGACATTTGCCTTTAACTCTGCTCAAGGATGGAATTAAATAGGATGGAAATAATGTGACCTCTATATAGATCCTTAATGGCTATTGCTAATAATAAATTAAAAATCTGTATGCATGTATAATAGCTATTCTGGTGAGTGAAGTATGAATGATACTTGACAATCTATAGACCAGAGAAACAAAGGTTTTAACTTCAAACAACAAATATTTATTAACAGATCATGCTTAAAGTTATAATATTTATAAATCAACAGAATATATACAAGATTATTATAAAATATTAATTTATCTCTACAACAATAAGACTAGCTGTAATTTAAATATTAAAATATGGGTTGAAATAAGAATTATAAAATTTAGTGCATAATTTACAATAATGTATTAATTATTTTAAATATAAAATTATATTACTAATGTACGATTATCATTTTGTTTATGTCCTTTAAATGTACCTCACGGCTATGTCCATGAATTGCTAATTTGTGTTTTGTATAGTTCATTCATAAACAGTTATTCATTTAAACAAGAAAATGTTATATATATTTACTTATTAATTAGTTTGATTTTAATGTATTAATTGTCTAATAAATGTAAATATTTAAAATCTTACCTTTTGTTTCAGTCATTGTCCAGTTTAATTTAAACCTTCAATTACAATAATATTTTATTTACAAACATATATAATATATTGATGTATAGTTTGAGTTGTGCATCTCTCTCTCAACCTATAAAAATCTAAACAAATGGGTTCTTTTTTTTAAAAAAAAAAGTTTGCTACACTTGAATAAAAGGGTGAGAAAAATTCACAACCCAACTCTCAGTATACATTTAAAAAAATATTTAAAACATAAAATATAATGAAATTTTGGAATTCCTTAAAACAATAGCAAGTTAAATTTTCAAGAGCAGCTTCTGTATTCTTAGCAGATAATGTCTTTCTTTCCTTCATGTATATTAAGTCATGTTGAACATTCTAAGCATTAACAATTCCCATGACGAAATTGAATTCCTCGGCGTTTGATTTTAAAGCCATGCATTTCCATTCCATATCAAGATCTTTCCACGTTGATTTAAACAATATATACCAATAAATATGATCTTTCATCACACGTCAATGACACCAAGAGGATAGAAAAATCCCCTGACACTTAATTAGCAAAAATGCATTGTTAGATATTATTTACAAATATATAAATTATTAAATATGAATCCTTTTCCAAGGCTTACGTTATAATATAAGGTGAACGCTATTTCTATGCAGTTTTATTTATATATGTATGAGATGCATGATAAAGATTTTATTTTAAAAGTAATGTTAATAAAGTTCTATTTCATCATTAGTTGATTTTATTTTATCCAAGAAACATTTGATAGCAATTATATTTTTTAACAATGATAAATAACTATGATGCTCTTAGCATTTATTTGAATGAACGAAAGTTCATCAATTAAATAATGTTTTTTTTTTCCTTTTTAAAACATTTTACACATCAATAATAAAATTCCAAATATTAAATAGTTTATTTTTAATAAAGAAAGGAAATCATAATAACTAATATAATAATTAAAATATTCTTTACAACTTTACTTTCATGCACTTCATTTGAACAAGAAAAACCAACAACAACTAAAAAAAAATCTGTTGCTTAGATATTTTTCCACGTTCCCAAAATCAACAAAGGTTTACTCTTTTTTTCCTCTTTTAAACAAAAGAAACGTGGTTACTAGAATTTAATGTCAAATATTTTTTTTCTATTTTGTCACATCATGATTTAAAATCTACATTCATGTATATATATGTGTATATGTATATATTTTATTTTACATTTAATAAAAAAATAAATGTGTTCATTCCTTCATGAATGTATGGTTATGTTTGTGGGTATATATATGTGTATATGTCTCCAAATATCTAAAAAAAATTAGGTTTTAAAAGTTGGCTGCCTATTTAATCTTTATACATTTTTATCTTTAAACATCAGTTACTTATTATTATTTTTTTATAAGGATTGGGCATCACCTTACAATATATATGCACAATCCACACAGTTATAATATATATAAATTCATGAATAATTTTATCATGAATTTATTAATGACATTGATTAATTTAAAGGTCAAACTAGTTGGTTTTAACATATTTTTGTATAATACTATTTTTTAAATAAAACTAGCATGTATTGAATGTAGAAAACCCCATTGCATCAGAAATTCATGGTTAGTACTAGGGTTTGATGCGGGCTGCAGGTGAGATATCATGAATCTACGATCGAACTTAGATCCGACTGCTTCATTTTTTTCTACTTCAAAAAAAAAGCAATGAAAAAAAATCTGTTTACTTATATTTGATACATTCATATAAGTTTACTTCATTAATTGGTAGACTCTGGAAGAACAGTATGAGGTGTGAATACAATCTATCATATGTACAAAAACACAAAATTATACATGTCTCATTATGATCATTATGCTTAATATTATACTAGCTCATACTAAATAAGTCCATTAAATCGGGTCTCATTGTCTTTATGGTCATGTCAGTGTGTCATCTGTATATATCAGTCCCTACACTTAATAATTGTCCTATTGTTTCCCTGGATCCAGTGGCCCATATGATTTGAACTTTTGATGATGGTCATAGTCTTGGTCCTTTCTCATTGGTGTCAAGTTTCCAAAGTCTATTGCTGTCAGTAGTTCTATTGCCTTTTCTAGTGACATTGGGCACATCCCAAGCATGATTCTTTGAATCCATGGGGTAAATTATGCCTTATTGTTTGGATGATGTGTTGATCATTGTATTTGAATGCCATGAGGGATTTGAATGCAGTCACTTATTGGATGAAGTAGGCTGTGTATCCCTGTCTGCAGTCTTCTTGATACCTCTGGATGCTTAATCTATGTAAAATATCATCCTGCTTTTCTTCACTCCAGTATTTCTTCAATCTGGCCTTCTCATACCCTTGAATCATGGTAGGTGAAATTTTAGTCACTTCCACCATGCCTTGACAGCCTCTTTTATGTAATGGCTGGCTAATATTATCTTTTCCTTCTCTGCTACTGAGTGTAGACAAAAACTTTTTTAATGCTATCTGGATGAGCTATGGGGTTTTCTCCTGGGTTTCCCTTGAAAATTTGAATGTCTATACAGGATATAAGGGATGGTATTTGTAAATTCATCAGACTCAGTTCAGGATTCATTGTACATTCCATTTCTATCTTTGTTCTCATTTTACTAGTGGTATCTTTATCCAATCTTAGTATTGTGACCTTGTCATCTTCTTTTTCCATTTCTGCATTTAAATCAGCTTCAACTATTTCCTGACTTGATTCCTCTTATCCACTGTCATCTTCTTTACTATCCACAACTCCTTTTAGTGTGGTCTGACATCTTCATATCCTCTTTGGGCTTCATAAGTGTTTATTGTTTGATGATACTTTACAATCTCTGGGTTTGGGTTGGTTTGGATGCCTTGCTTTTCCTCAAAACTTAAAATTCTTTTTGTCATCATAAGCATTAATTTTCTATCTTCTTTCATTTTCCTGAGAAGTGTATACAAAATCTCTTGATCATTGTGATCATCTTGAGTTGCCTTCCTGCTTTGATGGTTGCATTCTTTTCTTTTAACTGGATTTTTTAAGGTGATCTCTTGCTGACTACAGGTTGTTGAATGCACATCATTATTCTCAGTCAACTCTTTATATACTTGTTCTTCTTCCATTTTTTTGAAAATAAATAAATAATATGAATCACAAAATTATGGCACTATTAATCTGAATACTTATATAATACTTTTTTCTAGTACATTGAGTTAGGTTTTTGACTACTGGTCCCATTTGTCTCTATCTTCATTAGCTGCTGCATATTGTTTCACCAATCTATCCAATCTGCCTTTTTTAGTTCACCTACATTTATCTTGGTCAGCTCCTACTTTTAATTCTTTGAATAAGACATGCATTTTCTTAAAACTATGAAATATACGAGAAAATATTACTCACTTTCTCTTTGTTCTACTGGTCTCCCATGTCGGAAAAAAACTATAAAAGTGATTAGTAACATAGAAATATAATATATTTTAGCAAGTAATATTAGTACTCCTCTATGTTGGATACATTTGGTTTTTATTATTTAGGCAACCCATTACTGCTGTACTGACAATCATATTTGCTGACAAATGTATTTATATGGGTGCCAGTCAGTAATATGAGATCAATAGGACATGTGAAATAACCCATTGACCCCCAAACCATATATGATTGACTTAATTTTACAATAAAACAATTTGATGACTATTTATTATTTATTAACAACTGATATGTTACTGACCTAAGTTTAAATATAGGATTTCAACTATTCATTTTCACTAAGCATGAGGCTTTCATAAAACAAAATGTCAAAATTAATATTTTACAAGAACTTTTATTTGTTGATATCATTTTTAATCTTGATAGCATAAGAGCATGTAAACCATTGAAGCATTTTGCCAACTGCATCTGGCTGCTTGGTGTTACACAAAGGGCATTCACCTACTTTGAAGTTACTTTATAAATCACTGTCATTAAAGTGTATTGTCCACTACATCAGACCACTTGACATGCAATTCCCAGTTTCAAGGTCTTCACCTGCTTTGAGGCTACTAATAATAAGGAGCGAACATTTAATATATGTGCTAGCAAGCTATACTTGAAATTAAAATTTTTAATGTGATATCGATTAATTTTGACAAAGAAAAATATTTCATCTACTTTTACCCCTTGCTTTGCTCTACTTTTACTACTTTTCTAACAATAATTTTCTTCCCTCCTTACTGTCACAAACGTGTATTAAACAAATGTCTAATATATATATATATATATATATATATATATATATATATATATTGTAACGGTAAGAAAAGTAGAGCTGCTTTAACCTAACCTAGAGATGCAGATAGAGGGGGTTCAAACCTCACCTACTCTTCTAGATTGCTACTAAGTGACTTACTCCCCAAACCTCACTAGAATTTAATCTTAATGTATGCCCGGTGGTCAGGGAGAGAAGAGACCACGATAAGGAATTTTTACATATATAATGATCAGATGTACATATGTATGTCACAAAAGAAAACAATACTAAGTGGTTTTATTTATAGTGAATGAAAGATAACAAACTTTTATTATTGACATTAAAATATTTCAACCAATGCTTTATTAATAGTGTCACAGGCTATTTTCACTGCAACCGGATAGACATATATGAAAGATCTATTGATCGTAATGATAAGAACAGACAAAATTTTTACGTTATAATTTCTTCTTTAAAATATTCCAGCCAATGGAAGTGTTACATAAAAGAAATCAAGAGAGAGAGACATGATTCATTAACTCTGTGGTTGGAGAACAGAAATAAATAGGTGGTCAAACTCAACTAAACACTTTGGACAGGTTTAAATCACAGCCCTACTTATGATTTAAGAAGAATGATAAAGTGACCCCAGCAGAAATTTCCAGCCATAACTGAAAACATTTCTATGAGATTTTGAGAAAGATTTCCTAATAAATATAAATATACAAGACCATGCACAAAGATGATAGCATATAGTGGGCTGTGAGGCTCGAGACATAACAGTTACCAAGAGGTTAACACAAGACTGGATAGCTCTCCGTCTCTAAGCTAGGTTAGAGAGAAAAATGGAACCCATTTGTTAAACGCGTGACCCAGATTCAGGATCGGAGTTTTATTGCTTATGTCCAGTTACATACATTGAAGAGACTGAGATCAACATGAGATCCAGAACATTTATTTATTTTAAGAATATCCAAATGTAGGTATGTTAACCTAAGCAAACTTGGCAAAAAGAAGCAATGTAATATATGCTGAGTGTCCCAGTAGCCAGTAGATCACCTGAGGCATGATATCAATATAAATACGGTCAATGACCTTTAAATTTAAAAAGAAACCCTCTGCAAAAACATATATATATATATATATATATATATTACGAACGCTCAACTATCACTGAAAATCTGCAGAAAATAGTAACTTCCCCTTTATAAAATTCAGATCACTAAAACAAGAGGGCAGATATTTTATTGATTTAGTTGAAGTTTAACCAACCCACCACAGAGACAATGCAATTTAATAATTTTAATACATATACAAAATGTACTCTCTCTTATTAATAAAATATAAATGCGAACGTTTTATTTCACGCTCTTTAAAATATAACTTTAAATTTGTAACCCTTCATTGACTAAAATATACAGGCATTTGATAAGGATCTTATATATATATATAAATCAAATTAAACATATTGAAAGTTTTCTAATAAAATATTTAGAATTAAATCTTGATTTTAAAAATAGAGTTTTTGCACCTTCTATGATTTGATTCCTTTTCTTTCCAAAATATCTATATAAAATAAATAACTTAAACTACTGGAGTATAATGGTGGAAAGTTAAACAAAGTATTTTTCAATTAAATTAATAAGAACTATGGCCGCCATTATATATAATAACCCCTCCCATTATGATATAAAAAAAGAGAAGAAAGCAATCAATGAAATATAATTTGACAAGATACGAATACATAGATTTAAAAAAAAAACATATATATATATATATATATATATACATAATTCTAGCTAGAGTGAATTTGTAAATTACAAAGAGATTTTTTTGTTAATTTATGGTAACATTATCAGTAACTAGATGGGGTGGGTCAAGATAAGTTCATTAGATGTTTCCTGCAGGTCTTCCCGGTTCTTCAAATTTGTTTTTCCATGTTTTGAGGACAGATATTTATGTATACAGGGCAAGCACTTTAGTTCTCTGGCTGGCTTACATGATTAGAACTCTGGCCTCAGGAATGGCTCAGGAGAGCAAAGGCAAAGAGGTTACCCTCGCATTTTTGCAGAGCAACACATTTCTGGAATTTTATTAATATGCCGAAAAAATAGAGTGCAGCTTGAAGTAAGTACAGCAAGCAAGAGTTCACTATAATGTCTAATTTCTCAGCAAAATTTCTTCCAACAAAATTCTTAAGATTTTTCTCTGACCTTCAGCACAGGTTACCCACAAGCATAAGACCAAGAACAAAAGAAAAGTTATTTATTTATACCCTTTTTCCATTATGTCTTTAATCTGCTAATTAGTAGCGAATCATGCCTATTGTTTCAAATTTTTCCTGTAAGCTATTATTTTATCCAACTCAGAAAAATGTTTTATTAATTAATTCCTTTTCTTAGTGGATTCTATTTAATTAAGAAAATTTTATCTTATCGAATTCTACCAAATATATTTTAAAAATAGTTGCAAATATAATTTTAACTTTCTATATTTTATTTTATTAAATCTTTTCTCTTTAACACAATTCCTTCTTTAATTTAGGCAACTATTTGAGAAAACGATAAATTTAGTTTGAAAAAGAAACATACATTCACCGTGGTTGGACTTAGGGTCTTAATTAGACCATAGTGAATTGTGAAGCCAGCACATATATTTATATATATATATATACACAGCTTCAATATATATATATAGTATATATATATATACACAGCTTCAATATATATATATAGTATAAAATACACATATACTTAATTTATACATATATTCTAACTTATTACTTTTTTCTTTAAAGAATTATTTTGACTAAAGATACTGTTACAATCTTTAACTAACAAATTTTTTAATGAATGAACATTTACATAATCTTAAAAACTTTTAAGTATAAGACAAAAAATTACAAAATGACATTTTAATTTATTAAAATTATTTCGGTTGAGCATTATAAATCGCATAACTTTTTTTCAAATATATATAACACTCTACAGAAACATAATCACTCTCTACAGGGTGTACCATTTAATTAATCAAGGTCTCAATGACTGAGTGTCCCAAAAACATAAACACTGTCTACAGGGTGGGGATTTATTAAATCGAAGCCCCAATGATTGGGCAGCCAAAAACGTAACCAATGTACCGGTCGAAAGACCACCCACACCAACTAGACCCAAACTCAAAGCTGGACTCAATCTCAGTCAAACCAAACTGAATTCAAACCCACCTTACGAGCTCAAATCAAATCAATGGAGAACATATGTCGATGGTACATGACAATGCACCAAGAAACTAGCTCAATGGATGATGATGATTTGAGACCCCTAATCTAACACTAATAACATATAGTAACATAACTAAGAATATTTCTTAAGTCAACTCATATATGTATATGTTTGGGTTGCCAATGTAGACAGCAAGCATTAATATTAAAATCACTATTGAATAAAAAAGAGAGTTAAAAAACCAAATGTGTTAATAAAATGTTTAATAATAATAATAATAATAATAATAATAATAATAATAATAATAATAATAATAATAATAATAATAATAATAATAATAATAATAATAATAATAATAATAATAATAATAATAATAATAATAATAATAATAATAATAATAATAATAATAATAATAATAATAATAATAATAATAATAATAATAATAATAATAATAATAATAATAATAATAATAATAATAATAATTTTGTTCAACTTTTAGATTTTGATTATATAGATTACTTCTAGTCTGTAAACAGAATTTATAATTACAACAAGAATGGTAGTCCTTATTATATGCCAATAACTATTACGTAATATTCTATGAGGATTATATATGTCTATGTCCCGACAAGAAAATAAAGGTAGATAAAGGTATTTGGTTGTGACAGAAATTATGATTTTAATTCTTAACGAAAGAATGTGAGATTTATTATCACATTTGCAAAACAATTCACAAAGAGCAAGATACGTATTTAGGGCATAAGTTGAATATTTAATATAAAACTTACTTAATGATAAATGAAAATGAATTTGTTCGACTTTAATAAAAATCAATTCATCATGATTTACAAGCATGAGGGTGGGGCTTTATTTGAGCTGAGAAGTAAACAGTACTGATGTTTTATGAGCTATAAAAACAAATACAAGAAATAATTGTTTGTAGGTGATTTAAATAGGAGGGCAGCTTGTGTTTTACAAGTCTTTATGCCCTATCAAGGAAATGTGGAACACAGGAAAAGCCAGGTCAGGTCATAGCAGTGAACCTTTGGTGTTCCAATATAATAAAAAAAACGAGCAAGTGGAGGAAGTGGTTTCTTCCTCAGTAATTAAAGTAAAAATAGTATCACTGATGACAAGTCTATGAAGCAAGAGATGGCCTATGCCATTAATGTTCAGAAAATGATGACTCGATAAACATTGAGTGTAATTAATAAAACACATTTTATATAAAGAATGCTCTATGTCATGACCTGATCATGGAATTAAAGTCAAATGAGCTTTTAACAAAAATTATTTAACACAATTATAAAATTATATTAATTATGCCCTAAACTGCATGCCCTCCCTTAATCTTAATACAGAAATACAAATTTAACTCAAAAGATATTAACATTAAATTCCTTTATCAACCTTTTTGCAAAACATTTTAACATTATGAATATGTGTAAACTATATAAAGTAGCTGGGGGCATAGATAAGAAACTAAGCTAATAATTTATTATTAACCCCTAATAAAAATAGCAAAAATTGTATAAATTCTTCAACTCGATAATTAATAGAACTGTAGTTAATTAGTTCTAGTGAGAAAGAATTACTATAACTTAATATTATATTATAACAAGGTAAGTGTAATGAAAAAGATTATTATCAAGTTGAAGTTTTATTGGCATATAATCAAAAATAACTGATATTAATAATCATCTAGAAAATATATAATAAGATTAGATAAATGAACCGCCTTTGTAATAAAAAAGAAAGTTAACATAATACTAATTTCAAAGACTAGAGATTAAGATAGAGAATTACTACACAGCATAAATAAAAAGCAAATTTTACAATAGATAGCTTAAAAGGTGGTGTAAAATAAAGTTCAAAAACTGTCCAGAAAGTTGCGGTTGTTTCAAGAAAGATATTACCATTTCTTCATGGTTGGTTCCTTAGATTACACACAGCAGAGTCCAGTTGGGTGAAACATAGGTGCACATTTTATAAATTATTTGAATGACATATTGATTGAATATTTCATATTTTGCACAGCACAATTCGTCCAAAAAACTTTTAGTTTAGCAGCCATATTGAAGATCTTCTGGGAACTTATGGCCCAGTAATCAGACTCCCAAAGTTTAGCCCCTCACCATGATGGAGACACTATTCAAATTCATAATTTAAAGACACACAATTTCTAGTAACACTTTTTTAAAACAAATATGGCTTCTTTCTTCTCCAAACATTTCTGGGCTATTTATACTGTCCTCTGGTTTCCTGCCTATTCCAAATCTAGATGCTTTCAGGCTAGAGTTTTTTGAATTATCTAAGTTACAGATTTTTACTAATAGATTTTAGATACATTCCTTTGATAAGGCTTTCAAACTCATTAATTTTGAATTCATTTTTTAATTAGAAAATGAATTTATAAATCTAAAAAACCATTTTAATTAGGAACCATCCTTACATTTTAAATTATTATCTTTTTGCTACTTAATAAAACTTTCTCCATTGTCTTTGGAAAAGGACAATCTGAAAGCTTATTGAAAAATGTAGCTTTTAATCACTAAAATTTGAACAGACTGTTTAAATGTAAAAGAAAATATTCCCAACGCAATGAAACTTTATAACGAATATATATATTTAAATATTTATAAATATACACACACAATATATTTAAATATTTATAAATATACACACACAATCCATAATATATATAAACTCATGAATAATTTTATCATGAATTTATTAATGACATTGATTAATTTAAACATCAACCTAGTTGGTTTTAACATATTTTTGTATAATACTATTTTTTTAATGAAACTAGCATTATTGAACATAGAAAGCCCCATTGAGTCAGAAATTCATGGTTAATACTAGAGTTTGAAGTGGATTGCAGGTAAAATGACATGAAGCTAGGATTAAACTTAGATCTGACTGCTTCAACATATATGAGAATATAATATCTGTAATATAATCGGTATACCTTTATTGCAGCAAATATTTATTATAATGTCATATATGTTTTAATTTATTGTCTATTTAAATTTAAAAGTCAGTTTTATTTTATACACTTAAAATTGCATGCATAATATGTAGTCCATGTATAACTGTGATACATATATAGTGTAATGTTATTCGAGCATTTCATAAAATTTATAAGTTTGACTTAAAATAAATTGTAAACAAGTATCAGCACATATGCATCTGTTTTAGTATTGCATTAGCATGAAGTCCAAATTTTGGTTTTGACAATAATATTTTCTTAAATTACATTTTTCTTGTAAAAAGATTTAGCCAAATGAAACTATTGATAAATCTTGGGAAGATAGAAATGATCAAACATAGATCAAACATACTGTTAAAATAGTAAAACAAGGCATTGAAGTTATTTTAGTTATTAAAAATATCAACGTTTGAAAGTGCTAATGGATTTACTCATGGAATATATATTGTTTATTAAAATTATGAGTTGATCTCAGTCAACATCATGGAGATGAGAGATGTTCATGCCAATAGCCTGCTGTCAAAGGAGATCACAACTAAAACCAAGCTGCATATCTGGAGATCAATATTTGCTACCACATTCTCAATCCAGAAGTGTTTACAGACAAGCTGCTGAGAAGTTAGGTAACAATTTTTCAAAACACCATTGAGAGCTCTATATGTAATTTAAACCTTAGTCTTTAAAGCTATACCTTATATTTTAAAGTGAACATTCAAAATTTAACTCTTTAATTTCTTATCTAAAGTAAATATGAAACCTATTATGAATCTTTCCTAAGATTATGTTTGTAAACTTTAAATTTACTTATTCTAAAATAGAATAATTATAGCCATTTGTTTATTTAAAATCTATTTTCTATTCTATAGAGTGAGTGTGCCTATACTTTTATCTACTTTATTTCTCAAACTTTAGTTTTACTATATGTGATAATATGTCAAATGTCTTAAAACAGTGAATGTCTTTAATTTTATAATTCTTTAGCAAAGGTATTATAATTCATATTTTCAATTTAATAAACCTAGATAATGTGTGCTTAGCTTATTTTGCCCACTGTTTTAAAATCCTATTGTATTAAGAATAATAACTGACCACTCTTTCCTTGTTATTATGATATTTTTGATTGAGGTTCATATTGATTAAATATTGATTATTATTAGCACAATTATAATTATAAATTGAGTTTAAAAGATTCATCTTATCAAAGTAATAGATTAGCCATAAAGATTTTGTAATGTAATATTAATCCCACACCCCTCAAAATATATCTCCTCCTCCCTAGTGAAATTTGACACTGGATGCAGCATAAGTATTTATTAAACTAGATTAAGCCTAACACTATCATACTTAGAGAATGTAATATAGTCACTTACATAATATCGCCTTATGGCATACAAACAAATAGTAAAGGAATGGCCTACATTCCAATTTGGCATCCTCTGTGGTGAAGATCACAGCATCATGAAGTCCCTTTATACGTATAGTGTGTTTTTATTTTCCTTGCTGCAACAATTTTTACATAATAACTAATATATTATGTACATCTAGAAAAATTAGGAACACTTTTATCTGTTGATCAGACTATGATTAGTTTAAATATAGATAACACATTATCAACACATTTTTATCTTACAAATACTTTTAACATTCTCAAGTTTTAACTGTAGATTTTAACATCGTTTAAACTTTTTATAATCTACCAATAATGTATTGATCAAACCTATTCTTTGCCTTACATAAAAACAATTCGACTGTCAGTAAAAAAATTGAAAGTTGTCAGAAATTCTATACAAAAAATAATGAGTATGAACTGCTCATTTTTCCTTTTTTATGTTAATCAGACCATGATTAGTTTAAATATAAATAATACATTATAAATATATTTTAATCTTCTGAATGCTTTTAATATTATCAAATTTTGATTGTAAATTAGATTTTAACATTGTTTGAACTTCTTAATAAACCAATAATACATTGGTCAAACTCATTTTTGCCATATATAAAATAGTCCAACTGTTGATAAAAAAAATGAAAGTGACTTTTTTAAATTGAATTTTAATTGAAGATTTGAAAGTTTTAGTGAAGTTTTCTACAGAAGCACTCATTACGTTCAATACATGGACACTTCATCTCTGGTTCATTTAACAAATAAGCTCTAAGCATAGGTGGATACTTATGCTTTTAAAATATTTATTGATGGGAAAGATAAGTATGTGTCAATTCTATAGCACAAGAGTGGAAAGTAACTTCTTAACACAATTCTAGTGGTCATGCAGTATAACAAACATGCATTCAATTGTTAAATATTATTTACAATTCTTTTAGATTTAAAATATTATTATTAAGAACTTTAGGCATGTATGTGAGTACAGAGGTGTAATATATAAAATCATTTTACTTGGATAAATAAACATATTTATTAAAATGAATTTTAATAAAAAAACTTAAACCCAGATGGCTTAAATAAAGAAAAAAAAATTGAAATAATAATAATTTCGCCATGGTTTGAAAAAAAATTAATTTGTTCAGATTTACTGATAAAAAAAATATACAAACAATAGTTAAGAGATAAAAGGTCTTCCATTAATTACTGTCTTTTAATTACTGATCGATTGTATACTTGTAATTAAAAAAATAAAGTTTTGATTAAAGAGAAAATATAAAGAGGACACACTTTTGAGGGATAATTATTCATTCATTTTATTTTGACTGTACTGGAGAGTTTAGAAATATAAACTTTTTAGCTTTTGTGAACTTTAACGAGGCTAAAAAAATATTTCTCAGTTTACCGTAGTTTATGATTAAAAAATCGTCCTTGTCAGAAAGATAGAAACCAAAGATTATTTGTTGATACAGCCAGAGAATATACATTGCTAGGCACTAAACTATAATACCCATAATGTATGAAGATTTCTTCTGGAGCTTCCTGAAATCGAATGACAATGCCTAATCGAGGATTATTTGAAAACGCTTATGGAAAATGTGTGGCTCGATTGACTTTATTTTGTCTTGAAAAATGGAACACTTAAAAATAAACCAGTTCTCAGATAAAACGTCATGACTTTCAAGTCATTCTGATCAGTAATGGAAGTAGTAAAAAATAAAATGCCATGGTACGATTATTTTTAAATTTCAAAAATAAACAATATATTGAATCTAATTTCTTTGATGACATTCATTTTATATGTATTAATTACTTACTCATTGTTATCTATTTATTTTTTATATACATTGCTCTATGAATGCATTTTAAAATAATAGATTTTAATTGTGTGTGTGTGCGTATATTTATGTGAATTAATTTTAATTGTGAAATAAATTGTTGTTAGTTTTAATTCAAGTTGTCATTCCTTTTTTTATTTGGCAACTTTCATTTTCAATTGGTCATTTTAGTAGTTAATCAATTAAAAGAAAAGATATATATATATATATAATGCTTATTTAAGTTGACTAAAAATCAATAATCAAGACATAAACATGGAGATAACCTTAGAACAAGTCACATCTTAACAACTAAACACAACGGAAATAAAAATTAGAATTCAATTATATAATTATTAATTATAATAATTTCAACAATAATCTCATACAAAGTCGTGAAAATCAAATAGTATATTTAATGCATGCTACCGTAAGTCGATTCTACTATCAAATCTGGGTCAAATAATTTTCAAATTAATTCAATCTTTTGCCAATGAACTAGTGACTGTGCATAGTCATTTTGCTGTGTTTGAATTCCAAACATATTAAAAAGATGGATCAATAGTTTGAAGAAATTATTTTTTTGATAAAAATTTTATTAGAAAAAAACTGTAATATAATTCTAAAAAGAGTAAATAAATTACTCTTTAGTATCATTAATTGTGATTTCAAAACAAAATTATATATATTTTTTCTGAGAAATTAGAGAAACTGATAATAAGATCATTCTAAACTGGAATTCTAAAGCAAATAAACTTCATCAAAAACATTTATATATTTAAAATAAATTAATTTAAGAAGATAATAAGTATAAAAAATATAGGTGAGTAAAGATGGCTTGACATAGGATAAAATAGTATTGTTTAAACTGAAAATAATGTAATTACTTATTCCTACTGAAATGCCTAAAGTATATGCATACTTCATCTATATAATTTAAAATGAAACCAATTCATAGCAAAATAATTTGTGGAAGAAGATGTCAACACCACAAATGAGGAAGAATTCTGAACAATGGAGTATTCTGACTGCCTCATCAACAGTTGATGACAATAATGAACTTTATCCTTAATGAACATTATAATATCATTATGTAAAGGAATAGGACAATACCATCAAATTTTAATACATCATATTATATTTGTGAGTTATCAGCTTCAGTTATTTCCTTTGCTTCTAAAATCCATTTACATTGAAATAGTCAATTCCAAACAAATTAGATGAAGCGAAATGGAAAGATCATTGAATTATTTTTTTTTTTATTTAATAAAATTTAGGTCTTCCCTGTAAAGCAATTTGACCAAGGTAAAAAGTAAACTTAATATGAAGATAAAATTTTATAGTTTTTCATATTCATGACATTACAGGAGTTTTGTTTATTACTAACTCAATTAATATAGTAATATTTGTTTATTATTCTTTGTGTAAATGATTAACATCTTTCCGTGAAAAATCTTTTATTTCATAATAATAACTACACATAGAGAAGGGGTTTCATAAAATTGGAATTTCCTCATAAAGATTGGATAATATAAGATCATCATTTATACATATATTAATTAAATTAAATGTAGCTAGTTAGTATTATTATATATTTTTTTGAAATTATAACATTTAATTTATTGTTTTATAACTTATTAAAATTTGTTCATATTATGATACATAAGTATTAAGGGAATATTGGGAGATATTATTTAATTTGATATAAAATAGTACAAATGTATGTAAAATTGTTATCTGTTAATAAATATGTTAAAGTTTATTTTAAATTCAAGGAGGTCTCTGATTTTTTAAATTATTTACTTATTTTAAGAAACAAAATAAGATTGAATACACGTTCCCATACACATATACCATACTTATTTAATATCCTGATAACTTGGTTGAAATTAATTATAAAAACCTATTGATATTATATGAAGTATTATTACTACTGTAAGATATTGATGGAAACCCTTGAAGTCAGTTAAATATAAAAACTACCCTGAGTTCGAACACTGAGCATAACAAAACAATAAACAAAGGTGAAAATTGGATGAATTAGTCTAAGTTGCATCTATGTTAAATATTTAATTCTAAATTATCTTTTTTTGAAATGGATTAAATCTTGCATTAAAATTAAATTGTATTATTCATAGCATCCTATATGAAGACCCTAAATCCCAATATAGTTATATGTGACCACCATGATTCCTTAAGGTAATCTGGACCATTACACTACATAGAAACATTAATGTGTATAAATATAAATCTGACTGCAAAAATAACATAGATGAAGTATGCCAATGACCTATTAACTTTAGAAAATAACTAACAATATAATTAAAAATATTAGGAAATTTAATGCAAATGTAAATAAATAACCTGCTTTACAAAATGAATCTAAATCATGGATAAGCCTCCCATACTTTCCCATATTATCTCCTAAACAAAAAACATTTGCATCAAAACTTATAAAGTTAACTTTAGAAGCCATCATCCATAATTAAAATAGAATTCTTAATAAGATAAAGGCCAGAATTCCACATGTGCAGACACCTCAGGTTGCTTATAAAATAGCATGCAATGCTGCTATAAGCAAAATAGTATATTATGGTAAATTGCAGGCCAATATTTTTTATAAGAATAGCTTAGCATATATATCTGTACAATAAGCCAAAAACAGCTCTGAATACAGATCAATATTTGTGAAGCATGAGTACATATTTGGTCATGACTTTGATTTCATTAATGTAAAAATATTTTGCATTAAACAGATGAAATAAAATGTAAATTTAAGAAAGCATGGGTTATTGCTAACAATTTCTATGCAATTAATAGCAAAAAAGAACTTTTATCCTTACCAAAAAGTGTAATATGTAAGCATCTAATTTACATAATGCACAATGAGCTTTTAAAACTTTCGAAATAGTTTTATGAACTGCAGAATAGTTTAGTACTATTAATCTGACAGATTAATTCGAAAGAATGATCAGAAAATAGTATAAATTAATATGATTATATATATTTTTTGTTTTATGTATGTAACATAAACATTAAAGTTAATGTAATGTTTTTTTTAATTTTTATAATTACCATATATCTTTACATGATTATTCTGTGACACATCTCTCTTACTGTAGAAGCAATTATATATTTGTAGGAGGTATACCCATATGATTTAGTCATGAAGTTTAATGCTGAATCTGAGGATGTAGATATACATGAATTTTTGGTATACTCTACAGTTCATCAAGAGCAAATAAAGTTAAGGGTATAAATAAGAGTAAAAAGTATTAGATGAATAGATCAAATAGGTGGTGAATAAAGAAAATGGATTTAGAGTAAGTTAAACCCTACAATGATGGGATATCTACCAGAACATTATGGTATGGGTTGAAGGAAGCTTGTTTCATACATATTAAGAGTAATGAAAATATATGATAAAATAATAAGGTTAATAAGATAATAACAGAAATGTATTTAAAAAGCAATATTAATAAACATGAGATAATTAAATTGAAATAAATGGATATATGGATTACTTAAAACATAAATTCATATTCCACTTAGACCAGTAATTGACAATACTAACATTTGCTTGTATTTATATATTGGACTATTTCTATCATGTAATATTATGATATTGAATGTCTTTAAAAAAATAACTTTTTTAAAATATTCCAATTGCATTCAACTGTTAGTAATATCATACAGGTTAGTATATGGACGGCAATAGCACACAACTATTACTAACATTTGAATGTAATTGGAATATCAATCAAAGTATTTTTTTCTAAAACAAAATGAATATTTTAATATTAGATGATGGACATAGTCTAATATGCAAATACAACTAACATACAATCATCACAAACCTTCAGGAAACCATAACGCATAGTTGTATCATAAAATATGTAAAATATATACTAATTCAAATAAAAAACTCATATAACATTACAACTCTAGCCAAAAAAACTAAACAGTACTAAAATTCTTCCACAACTATGGCTTCATCTATTAACAAGTAGACTTTTCAAGTAAAATTCAACTAAACATACCACCTATATATACCAAAAAATATATAAACCACCATTCACTTTAAAACCCAATTTCCTTTAACATCAATGGATGTCTTCACGAGATTGATTGCCTCAGATTCAAAATATTTTATCATCGAAGTTTGTTTTAATCGTCTCTTCAATTCCCTTTTTTCATAAAGATAACATCTGCTGTGTCAAATAATATTTTATGACCTATATTCAGTTCATCAATATACAAAGCTGTTACTACATTTATTAATCTCTACTCTTATGGACATTAAACCTTTCATTAAGACATAATTTTCTCTGGCCTATATAAATTTTATAACAGCTACAAGGATTTATATAAACCACTTCAGGAATAGATTTGCAATCATTTAACTGTTATATTCATGCCATTCTTTTATGATGCTTTCATATCACCAAATAAAAAAGTATTGCTATAAATCAATTGAATTATATGGCAAAATAAACTCTTTATTCTCATTAACACTCAAATCTTTATTATTAACAGGTCTATAGATATTTTTATTAAATATAATATTTCTAATACGTTCATTATTATATTCTAACTCAATAAATTCAGAAGCTTTCTATTTCTAGGACAAAATGCGATAAAGAAATTATTTTATGACTAAATGATATATATATATTCTTAAATATTTTTGTTTAATGAAATGACTATAAAGAAAATACTTAAATCTAAAAATTCTAACATTACAAATTCAAATGTATCCTCTTCAATAATAAATTTAATATTATAATCAATAGCATTCAGTCATCAAAAAATCCTTTAGTTTATTCTAATGTATAACAGATAAACAACCATCAAAATACAAAACAAATATTTTTTTTTAGTTTTTTTTTTGCTTTAATATTATATATATATATATATTGTAATCTTTATAAATAGAGAGAGAGATGGCAGGGTGAAGGTGAAGAAAACAAGAAAAAAGAAGATAGAGACATGAGAGATATAATATGGAATGAAGTAGAAAGATGATGAAATAGAGAGAAATGATGATGATGATGATTAGATGGAGATGAAGATAAGATGCAGAGATGAGCAATGAGAGAGATGACATGATGATGATAATGATTAGATGGTGAGATGATAAAAAAGGGAGAGATGATGATGAAGAGAAAGCAAGAGAAATGATGATATTGAAGTTGAAATAGATATTATTACTAAAGAGATGAGAGAGATGAAGATGGAATAGGAATGAATATGAAGATGTGAGAGTGATGAAGA
This sequence comes from Epiperipatus broadwayi, assembly GCA_028023455.1. Lineage (NCBI taxonomy): Eukaryota > Metazoa > Onychophora > Udeonychophora > Euonychophora > Peripatidae > Epiperipatus > Epiperipatus broadwayi. Next base: position 1,851,073 of record JAQFVV010006328.1, on the reverse strand, counting down.
GATAAAGATGAAAAGAAGAAAGTGAACTATTAGTAGAAGAGACTCTTAATGACTCAGATCAGTGGGGTTACAATAAATTTAAAGAAAGAGATGATGATCCAGAGATGTATAATCAGATAGAGACCAAATCCAATACTAAGACAATTATAACTATTATGGCATCTTAATGATTTACCAATAAGCAATACAAAGATAAATTTTAAAATCATTAGACAATAGTTATTGGAATCGGCCTACCATTAAATCACACTCTCTGAATAAGAATCAATTATATTCTGTTTGGAATGACTACCACATTAAATTAAAACTAACAAGGCAACAAGAGCAAACAATATCAGGGGTTTTAAAACTAAAACTATAGTGCAAAACTAAAAGTATAAGTTAAGTTGCCTACTAAAGAATTGCTAAGATAAATAAACAAGTGAGTGATATATTGGCTGACCATAAAATAACTACTTATTGTTCAAACATGGAACTATAAACAATACAATTATTAATTTAATAATTTAATAAATCAATTTAAATTTACAATAATAATGACCTATTACCCAAGATATTACTCGATCAAGGAAATGGGCAAGGGTACTTTTTATGCTTTTCCCCATACTCACAGACAACCTACTTAAGACCTCAAATGCAGATGGATTATAAAATTCAAAAATAAAGATGATGATAAACAATGTGCAGCTAATGTCAGATAATGTGCAGCTTTTAATATAATAATAATAATAAATACTCTTCTGAGGCATTAATTTTCTACATCTCATATTGCAGAATCTTCAATCTGAGAAGATATAATGATAATTCAAAATCAATTATAAATGTGCATTTAATTTAGTATCTGATATAATGTAATTATCTGTTACTGTGATTCAATCCGAGAATCACTTAAATTAGCATGGCTTTATAATTCAAACCACTTTCAAATATATTTTATAAACTTTATAATATGTTTGTGAACATTTGTATTGAAAATTTTTATGAACTGTGAAACTCAAGCTTTAATGAACTTTGGAACCCAAGACAATAATATTTTCATATAAAAGTAAAGCTAACAGCAACAAAACTTTTGATATAATAATAATAAGGTTTATGATTTAAAACAATGAAAAGAAAATATTTACAATCTTTTTATTACAAATATTTTGACTTTATTTAAATATTTTATTTTGGCTTACAAAAATAAAATAATATGAACAATCTCTTTAGCTTCAATTACTGAATACCTATCCTATATTCTTTTAAATTGGTTGTTTTAATAAACAAAATACTAGATAACGAATACCTATAATAGCAAACAAAGGCTATTTAATACCAAATTTTAATCTATTTGAAAAACAATCAGAGATTTCAAATCTTTAAAACTTAAATTAAAATAAACTGAGTCTAGTAATAACAATTCTATTCTTTTATTATAATTATTAGCATATTAACAATATGGTAGTGTTATCTAACAATCACAATAACACATAAGAAGCTTATAATTATAATCATGAGCTTAACAAATACTAAGCTGGAATAAGAATACTTAGCATATATTTAAAAATCATATCACCAGTTATACTGACAATTTATTAAGCAAATCTTTTAGCTAACTTTAAATTAAATTAGATATATGGGCCACTCATTCATCAGAGGTCATTCATACATTTTTAAAATAAATTTTGTCCACATAAAATATTACACTGAATGTGTGTAAAAATTAAAGTCCTAAAATCTTACAAATCCAGCAGTGAAAAATCTGGATGAACATATTAAATTAGTATGTGTGAATTGCCTCTTATACCATATTAATAATTTAACATACTTAAAATAAACATAGATAATTGTTGGTTAGCTTGTGCATGATAAAACTATCATAACAACACAATTCAAACATTGATATACCTATGAGTCTAAAATAGCTACCAATACCTGAAGAAACAAAGTTCCTCAAATGAGCATATCTTGTCATAACAAGCCTAAAACAAAATGCAACATCACCTACTGTGGTGGAATTTAGCATTAATTCATCATGAATGATAGGCCAAAAATATAAGAACACATATGCTCCACAGAGCTGGATAAGAATGTGGTGGCTTTCAAATATACCTAACTATGAGGCAGAAACTAAGATACCTGGACCTGTTCTACAGTGCATCAAGAACAGGAAAGACACACCAGGAAAGCATGATCTGCTCTCATGGGATTCCAATACTAATAAATGTGATAATCATCACTAGAAAAATACAACTATAAGACATACAATAACCAACTATGGGCACAAGCACTATCAATTCATGGAAAATCATTACAATAAGGATGGAGGACATTGTCTGCTCCATAAAGCATACTCAAAATAGTTAACAAATCCTAACTCTATGAGGCTAACAAATACTAATTAATGACAAGATATATACTTCACATGAATTAACTAAGTTATCACTAAGAAATTTAAAATAACGACAAGTATATCTAATGCAAGAACCAACAAAGCATAATTGAGTCAATTGACTACTATTAAGAATACTTTAAAATTAAATGCATATAAAATTCTTGGAAAAGGCACAATGCACACATAATAAAATATTAAATACTAAAAAATATTGTGTCTCGTGGACTTTAAAAGATTGCAAATTGAAATGTGAGAATGTTAATTCTTAATGCATATAAAAATTATTTGCAGTTATTAATAATGTAGCATTTATAAAAAAAAATGAATGGAAACTCTTTATAAACCTCTTTGGCTGAATTAGAATAAAAACTGAGTGTAACATCCCACATATAATAAGATAAAACTGTAATATTTAAATTTCTGGGAATGAAATTATCAAACAAACTTAATTTGTAATATGCTTAATAAACATAAATAATAGCATATAATTTACATGAGAATAGCAGAATATCAATAACCTATTAAACTTAAAATTGTTACATATATTTACTTTGTATATTTATGCTAATAAAGTTACACATATTTTAAAACAAAATATATAGCATAAATATTTTTCCAGTTTCCTTATTTTTTTTAAAACCAATAAAATACAGACAATAATAATAAAAATAATAATACAGTAATTGAAGTTCATGGTTTCAGCTCTGTACTGGCTTTACATTCCAGATATGTAGATAATTTACTGAAAAATAATTTATTTGATGGTATTTGAAGCTCCTAGTCAAAATGTTCATAAGTATGACAATGATTTCTAATAAAAATGAAACATGTTTTTTAATAGTTCTTCAAAGACATATTAATTTCTTCCTTTAAAGATATAATAAATATTAAAATAATAAGATAGGCTGGCATTAAAAAAAATTCTTCAGCTGATAATATTTTATAGCATCCTGGGTTTAAATTCATAATAATATTACTTTCTGATTTTTATTTCTGTTTTCTTCTCTAAAAGAATGCATTTCCTTTTTTTTTTTATAAATATTTTTTTAAATTAGTTCTCATACAACATTTTGAGATCCTATTTTCAAATTTCTTAAAGTTCATTTTTTTTTCTGTTTTTCACTTGGCTAAAATAAGCTATTTTTATTTCAGGTCAAGATATAAGCAATAAACTTTTAAGATATACTATCATTTGAAAACTCATTATTAATTAATTGTAGTGTACAGTATTTTGTCCAATCATTTTTGGGATAAGATAATTAATATCTCACATTCAATACACTGTAGTTGAACACTAGGCAAAGTAATTAAAATTATACTAATGCTTAGCAGACAAACTTTATTCTTCCTAATTTAGCGCAGTATATTTCTTTCGATTAAATTATATTAGAAATACACATTATTAAACATGAGTCTATTTTAGAGTCAATATTAAGTATCAAGTACAAATTTTAGACTTAATGACAGCTTTAAATAATTATATCACAAAGAGATTGATGCATTTTAAATCTATAATACAGTTCACTATAATGTCTTTCAATTATCTTTGTTTATATTTTAACTTAATTCGATAAATACTGAGCATCCTCCAGCAAAAATAGTTCAGTACAATATAGGCACTTATCCACATTAACACTGACAATTTGTATCTTAATTCTAGTTTCCAATAGAGAAAAGACATGAAACACATGTATAAAATAAGAGATGCATAACTTTCTTTAAATATTTTTGTTACTACAGTTTCAAAATTTTGACTGAAAATTGAATATCAGAAAATAGTTACCTTTTTAAATTCAGCCATTTATGACTGTAGAATAATTTTAAAATATTTTTTAAACATACTTTACTTTTAACAAAATAATAATTTTTTTAAAGAAAATTACAACTTTTTATTTTTATTTTTAAAAGAAGTTCATGATTAGACCACACACAGACACAAGATCTTTTTAGACTCTTCCACACACCTATTTATATCTAATAATTTCTTTTACTCCACCCACTCATCAACCTCTTTTTAAAACCAATCAAGTTTTATATCTAATTTTAACACTTTTGACAGGTCAGCTGAAGTTGATTACTGACATAATTGATTTAATTATCTGAACCCACATGGTCATTAATGGTTTCTAAACAAAAGTTAATTATTAACTATTTTATGTAACCTTTTAAAATAAAATATTACATAAAATTAAATGAAACAAATATAAAAATTAGCACTAGTTTTATTTATCAAAACTTTAAAAAATTAGTTATAATAATTTTATTCATTCATTTGTTTTAAATCAATATTACAATTAAATTACTATTTATTCCTATTTTCATGTGTCTTCCATACATGCACATATATTCTTACACAAGGATGACCTACAAACATGAGTTCTACTAACTACTTTATAATTTATTTAAAATAACCACAAAATAAAAATATGAATGAATATTAAATTTAAAATAACTTTATAATTTAAATGCTAATTTTAAATTATACCTTTAGATATTATTATACTGTTTTAATAAAATGTACAGATTATTTTTAAACTAATTTAATACTATTTATTACAATTTATTTATAATATCAATTTATTATAGGTTATACATTAAACAAAAAATGAATTAAACAATAATTACTTTATAATACATTTAATATTATTTATCAACTAAAAAACAACTATTCTGATATATCCTTGAAGTAAACTTACTGTCTTTCATCTCTTATTAAACTAATTAACATATACTATTGAAATATTTACACATAATCCTATAAATATTTAATAATTATTACAATACTACATAATATTATCTTAAACTATTCATTAACTAATTAACTTCTATTTTTATCATTATTTTTTTTAAAAAATCAGAGATTAGAAATAAAAAGTTAAGCTAATATCCACTTTGACACCTGTTGGAGCTAAGTGAAGTTTCACATATGTACAATATATATATATATATATATATATATATATATATTGATTGTGTTCACTCATCCAATCTATTGTATGTTGTTATTTTGTATCAGTAATCACAATCCATTATGTTAATTATTATAATGGTTAGTTGTCACATCCATTTGACTGACTTGGTTTAATCTTTGGTTTAATGATTATTTATATTGGGCTTTAAGACTCAGGTTGTGATGATCATTTTGTCAGTTTATGTGCTCTAACATTACTTAATTTTATTACTTAATAAATAACCTTAATGTCATAGTGCTTGTATTGAGATTGGGCCTCATGGTATGTACTTGCTGTTGGAGACATTAATCACCATCCAGTAAAAGAATTAATAATGGTTTCTATCTTTAATTCTTTAACTTTGAATTTTTTAGGGTTAGGTTAAAGTAGGTCCATGATTTTTAGTTTTGTTAGGCCATTCATGATTTATTGTATTAATCATTTTTACCACTAGTGATTTTAGCCAATGTCACTCACTGTTTTATATAAAATTTTGATCAAATATAGATATTGTTGGCTAATATTTGAGTTTTTTGGTTTGTAGTCTATAGCCTTGTACTTTCTTTTAAGTTAGTGATGAATGAATTACTTGTCCCATGAAATAAATTTGTTCTTTAGGCTTTGTAGGTCACTTTTATACCGTTACTTTTATCCAGTGTGCATTTTGGCCAGAACATTTGATGATAGTAAATGAACCATCATATAGATGACAGAATTTGTGGAAAATAAATTCTGTGGAGTTACTTACATTGGGTGTCTTAATGGAAATTTTATCACCTGTTTTGAAATGATAATTACTTTTCTTTGGGAGTATTTTATACCTTTTGCTCATTGTTAGCATTTTTTATATGCCACCATTAGATCCTTTTTTGGATTGACAGATAATTCTGTGAGTATAGGCATAGGTGTGTGGAATAAAATTTGGATATTTTGTCCCAATTGTAGTCTTATGCAGATGAATTTAGTGAATTCATTTACGCTTCAATTGATATAATTGACTATGTGCTCTGTATACTTTACTCAACATTTATGCTTGTCTCCTTAGTACATTCTGAAAAAATGTCTGAATTCCTGCACATCCACAAGAGTTTGTCTGTGGGTTCCTAATAGAAGTAATTACATGTTTAATATGTCACTGATGTATCCATTCAGTCAATTCTTTAGATAGGAAAGGGATACCATGATCAGTTAATATCGTCCCTCATTTTCTTATCTCATTAAAATGCAGGGTGTCTAATACTTTAATAGTGAACTTAATATTAGCTTGAGGTATAGGGTAGGCAGCCAAAAATTTTATGAAAATATCATAGGCCACTAACAAGTATTTTTGCTTATTGAAAGGTGATAATGGTCTGTAAAAGTCAATTGGTAAGATCTAATTTGCTCTTTTGGGGATGACATTGTTAACTGAACTCATATAACTTCTGTTTATTCGTATGGCTTTTAAGCATATATGACAGTTTTGAATTTGTTTTAAAATGTCATGATACATTCTAGGCCAGTAAAACTATATTTTTTATTAATTTTTCACTATTATCGGCCCAATAGTGTCCATATAAATAATGTACATATTGAGTGAGTGAGGTTTTTAACTTTTTTGGTATGACTACCTTCCATTCATTTTTGTCATTATTTAGCTTGTCTTAAGGGCTGGATATCTAATCTATAATTTTTCAGATCATTCACTTTTATACAGAATTTTCTCTTCATTCTAAGTTTTGTTGATTTTATTCAAATAAGAATCTAGGGTTTGAAGTTATTTTATGTTTAATAAATTGTTGTCTATATTTTCTTTAATTGTTATGTCAATATTTAAATTGTATGCATTATCCATTATTAAATATTGCTGTTCTGCCATGGATTTCAACTTAATATATCTGCTATAATGATTTTGGATAATTTACAGTAGATATGACTATATAATCGTATTTTTGTAACAACAATCTCCTTCTAATAATATGTCTGTGAATTAAACAGCTGTGATTCAAAAATTCAAGGTTTTTATGATCAGTAATCCAAGAAGCAATTGTCAAAATTTCTGAAAAACTCACACTATGAATAGTTCTTCCTTTTCGGTAACCCTATAATTTATTTCTGGATCTTTTAAAAGACAGCTAATGCCAGCTTGGTCATACTTCTGGATATGGTCACCCTAATCCATAATCACTCCTATATGTTTGTAAGATAAGAGGTTTATTAAAATCAGAAAAAGCTAGCATTACTTGCTTTAAAAATCCTGTTTAAATTGTAGTGAATGCATCATTTTGGTCTTTAGTCCAGTTCTTTCATCTTTTTGATCAATTTTAATAACGATTTTATGTGTTCAGCATATTTGAGATAAAAATAATTGTAAAAATTACATACACCTAAAATGATCTGATCTGTTTTTTATTCTTTGGTGTAGAAAAATTCTGCATTGCATTGATCTTATATGGATGAAGTTTCACCCCATTACATTCAATGATATGATCCAGGAAGACTACTTCATTACATACTAATATACTCTTTTTGAAATTGATTTTTATTCCTTTGTTAATTAAAGCACTCTTTATTGAATATTCTTAAATGTTGAAGATTTCTTCAATTGTATGAGATGTAATGATATCATCATCTATATAGATTATTGTAATCTCTTTGATCTCAGGAGAAAGAGTTTTATCCAGGCATTTTATTAAACCAGCACCACTATAATAAATCCAAATGTAATCCTGTTTAATTGATAAATGAATCACACACATCAAGATGCAGTGCATTGAAGATCATCTGGGTGAAGTTCAATTTACCATTAACTCAAGGTTAAATGAAAAGTGGAAATGTATTTTCCTATTACCAAATTTCACGAATAGTTAATTTTTGGGTAATGATATATTCATATCTGAAATTGTAATTTTGTTAATGTCTAGCATCCAAATGAAATCTCATTAACCCATTTGTCTTCTTCACCTATACAATCAGGTTGCAAAATGGTGAGAAACATTTGGAAATTATTCCCCAGATGATCATCTTTGGGATCAATTTGTTAATTTCACTTCAAAATTGATATGGGATAAGATATGTTTTTGAATGAAATAGTTGGGTTTAAAACAGTTTTATTCTTTGTTGATCTGTTTATCACTTTTGATATTTCGGAGTATATGATATCATATTCATTAATCACAGATCACAATTTCTCTATATTTTCACCTTTAATTAAATTTGACATAGCGATTTTTTTTCTTTAGCAATGCTTCAGTTATGGTACATAATATACAACCAATTTCATTTAAGTCATAAGTTGGAAGAAATGTCATTTTTACCACCTCATCATTTACATAACTAATTTGTTGTTTTTTTAATCAACCATGCATTTGTTCATATGTAAGAAATCTTCCCCTAAGATACCTTCATAAATGAGGCCACATAATATTAAAAAAACATAATAGATACATGTTTATTTAATGGTCAGTTTGACCCAGATTTGTTTTTTAATTAATTCTGCCATCTTATTCTTAGCCATGGTAACTTGTACTGACTTGAGGGGTAGGGCTTTGATATTTGAAATTTTATCCATCACCCTTCTATGGAACTCATCAGAAATCACAGAGATTTGACTACCAGTATCTAACAAGACTTTAATTCTTAAATCTTCAAACATTACTTATATCATGGGATAGCTTTAAAAACATGATTATGCAGTCTATCTACCCATGAACATGTTAGATTGGTGATTACTTTTATTAATTGTTTAGTTCTGTTCTAATTGTTAATATGGGTTCTTGAGAAGAGGAACCATTTCCCAAGACCCCCTTTAATTTACTTTATTCACTACTTTGGGTATAGCATTACTATACCCACCTTTAGTTTGGTTTAGTCTTGCTAGTAGATGCTATACTGTTGGTGTTTGAAGTTTGACATATATCAGCAACTACTTTGTTCCCTGTGTTATCATTACCCTTAATTGTTTTAACTCATAAATAGTTAGGGTTATTATTTTCCGCTTTTCTTTTGTAGACAATAGTATTTCTGGGTATGTCTTTTTTCCTATTTTCTAAGTATTTTTCATTCATATTCTGATTATTAGAAACTGTTTTTTTAATAGACCCACAATCTGTTTGATATTTCATGTGTTGGCATATAATCATTATTGTTCAATATTTAATGGTCAATTGTGTTCCACTATTTATATGATTTAATTCTGGCTAAGATGTTACATGTCCAGGTTTTTAATTTGGCCACTTGCCTTCAAATGAACTTAGTAAGCATTTCACCTGGGCTACTCCTATATTTTTCTTGAAGGATTTTGTATAATAATGGTTCTTGGCAATCATTATTCAAATAATTATTTATTATAGTGTTTGATATTCTTCAAACATTTTGGATACTTGAAATAATGATTCTCACCAATATGAGAAGTTATAGAAAAGACCAATGAATATAAGTTTCCATTATGCTTTAAATTCATAGATTATGAGAAGGCATTTGATCATATAAGCATTTCTTCAGTGATTAAAGCATTGGATCATCAAGATATAGATCCGGGATTTTATCATATACTGAAGAATATTTAGAAAAATGCAACAGCAACAATAATGATACTATGAAGATTAAAAAGCAGAACGGTGCATTTATAAATAACTTTATTGAAAAAGCATATGAAATAATGATACAATTGTAAATCAAAAAATAATACTTATCCATATTACTCAGGCAACCAGATATTCTGATGTGGTCACTGGTGTTGTTTAATCCAGCTTGATCAGGCTCCATGTGTTGTCAAATAAGAATCTGGATGAGATGATTCTGTCCTTATGGTGAAAACCCTTCAGCTTGGAAATGAGTGTGTCTTCTGGCTTGGGATGAGGAAAGGTAAACTTGTTGCAACATCTGGCTATCCAGGTGGCATAAGTGATAAAGGTTGAGAGTCTTGTGGTGGAATAATCCCTGGACAGAAAGTAGCTCTTGATATTTAAGATTTTGTTCAGGGAAGTGTGGCAGTTGTGAGTAATGAAAGTTCTGATTTTGTCATATGCTGGGCAATCATTTATCATGTGATCAAAGGTTTCACAGTTGTGACGCATAGGATCTATGTTCCTGAGAAATATCCTGTAGTGCACGAATGGTGTACATCAGGAGATTCCATATTTCCTAAATGATTTACAGCAGAGGACAATAAGTAGTTAGTGGATAAAGAGGAGAAGTTACAGAAGTAAAATTAATGGAAATTATATGCCACCTGGATTTTGCACATAATGTAGCAGTTTCTTTTTTCAATAACGTTATACATCTTCTGGAAACGTTGCAATAGTTATCAGATAAAAGTAAATGATTAAGATTAATAATAAATGTTAAAAAGACTAAGGTAATGCTTAAGAGATTTTCTCAAAAGAAGAAAATAAAGATTGATAATGATAAGTTAGAATAAGTTAACAACTACAAATACCTTTGTCAGATTATTACTACAGATTGAAATACAATGTTTGATATTAATCATAGAATTTATCTTGCTTGAAATGTTTTTGGTAAAAATAACAATGTGAAAAGAAAATATGTTTGTGCTTAAAATATTTTTTAATAATTTTGTTTTACCATGTTCTTATATATAAAACTGAGACTTGTACATTTAACAGAAGAGCAATACAGAGATTTCAGGCCAATCAGAGAATAATGGAGAGATATATTTTAGGAGTATCAAGAAGAGATTGAAAACAAAATACATGAGTAAACAAACAAACAAGTGTTACTAACATTATTGAAACAATTGAAAGACTGGAGCTTTGATGGACTTATTTCTAGAAGAGATGACAATGAATGGAGAATTATAATGTTAAACTGGATTCAAATTGACTGTAAAAGACCTAGATGAAGACAACTTATGATATGGATGCATAAAAAAGGATGTGTGCTGGAATAATGTAGAAAAGTCAGGCTAAATATTAGAGATGGATTAAATTTGGACAGACATCATTGTGCAACTGATTGATAATGATTGAAAATAATATATATATATATATATATATATTGTACCACTCGAAAAACACACATCGATCCAACAAACCCCTGAATACAGGTAAAGTATCTCGAGTCCGACCATGTACAAGATAGATAAATCAGGTACATCGTGAATTCTGCCCTATTTACCTATATCCCCAGGTCAAAGATCTAATCAATAGCCTTTCTCAATAATACATCGAATTCCTTTATTTTCACTGTGCCGGCAGCTGGGTCTTAAAGCATGAGATTCGATTTGATTACATTTAAATGAGAACTTGGGTGATTGGTTGATATGTATGTTTAAAAATCAAAATTTATTTAAAATAAAAGTAAACAAAATGATTCGAGAACACTGGAAGTTTGTTTTAGTTTTATATATATATATATATATATATAAATATATAAATTTATATATATATATATATATATATATATATAAAATCATTGGGCATTCTACATTAGTTATTTTACATTAGTTTAAACTCAAACTCAAAAAAAAACAAAAATACAATTTTTAAATTAATTTCATAATTTTATGATTTCATGACAAATTTATTTATATTAGTGGTCAGAATGGACATTATTGAGTTTGTACAATTTATTTTATGACGTTTATACATCTTTACTTTTATTTACATTTATTCTCCCTTTTAAAATAGCACAAATTATTTTATACTTAAATGACTACGGATTTCAAAATTCCCCATGCACATTTATTACAATCTTGTAATATAGTGGTAGGTTTAAACATCAGCCTAACACACACATATAAGAATGACTATTTGAATGAATTCTTTATATAAGATTTAAAAAAAAAAACATTCTTATTGAAAAAGATATGAATTAAATAGACGATTATAAGACTAACTTCATGTCTTACTCCACTAGCATATATATATATATATATATATATATAAAGATTTTTATTTATCTTTATAAAATTAATAATTTGGATTTTCAACAACTAATGTTTTATGACATTAGTGGACCTTGCTGGCATAGCTTATAAATAACTTTAAAACTGTAAGCGATTATAATAAAAAAATCAATCAGTTAATTATCAAAGCAAACAAGTAACTTTAGTTGGACTTACAACTAAAATCATACCTATAATGAAATATACCATGAATTAGCCAAAACCAAATGATTTTAACTAATTACGCAAATGAACAAAAGAGTCAATTACTCAGGTCGAAGATCCTTTCAGTAGAAGCATTTCCCTATGGCTTACATATTAGATAGGCAAAATAAAAGCAAAATAATGTCAGGTTAATAAATATACGAATGCAAAATGGAGAGAAGAAACGTAAGTAAGAAAATACGAGCCGGATTATAGACACTCGTATGTCTATTCCAACAAAGAATAAAAAGAAAATCGATATGTCATCATGTTGTGTCCATATATCGATAGGAGATAGGAATTACGGAGGGCCCAACATATTTGCCTCTACGAATTCTGCTGGCAAACCAACTCTATCTCAAAAACCGCTGTCCGAATCACAGGCATATGCGAAAATGGAAGCTAACTCCAAATCACCAAATCTATGACCATTTTAGGTCTGTTCATAAGACTCCAGGCATTTTTTATTAACCTGAGATCTTATAATTATTAAATAGGAACTGGTTATAATTAAATAGCCTTAAAATGATCTAATACTGCATAGAGATCGTGTGTAAACAACTACTTTATATAAATATTTAACGTACAAAAAAAACATACTTATAGAAATAAGGGAATTTAATTCTCGAAAAAATCCCCCCTTCCCTCTTTCTTAACTTAAAAAAAAAGCATAATAATTAACTGACACTATCCAGCGGCGCTGTTACTAGGTCAAAAATCCATATCATATTTTATTCCATTTTGAATTACAGAAATATAAAATTATAAAATCCCATTGTAGGAAATCTATAATAAATTTATTTGAAATTACGGTAGATTTGCTTAGAAACATATATATATATATTCGACATAACCTCACTCGTGTAAATAGATCAACTTACTTTACTTTTAAAATCAAATCGTTCTTTCCCGAACTCCCTCTAATAAAACATAATTTGCTCTCTTAGCAATTTACTCTGAGCCCCCGTGAGTGAAGCTTGTCAAAATTTAAAAAAAAATCAAAGCATGAAATAATCTCATGCTAAAATTAATATAAAACAAATAAATTCATATTCAATTAAAAATATTAGAAAATTATTGTGAGCTTGAGTTATCAAAAGGAAAAACATTATAAATAATTTAAAAGAACAGGTTAAAGAGACAGTTAAAAATAGATTCTTAATAAAAATTAACTTTTGACATTTTAAAGCTTTACGAAATTATATTTACATTCTAATAATACTTTGGTCAAATCTGGATGACTACCTTGGTGCTTCCCGGGATGAGTTCTGTGGGCAAACATTGATGGCTTATGGCAGTTGATGGCATGTTCTGGAAGCAGCATAATGGAAGATTTCAGGTCTCAGGAGGGAAAGGGCAGTGATTACCCTGTTTTACTCCTCGATCATCATAACGTGCTTTCTACAATTCTGTCTGTTCTCTGTCTAGTTCTGGTCACTCTCTCTGGTCACTGGTCACTCTCTATTACTTCCTACTGCCTCAGGTGATCTTTTAGAAACAAAAGAACTTATTCTTTTATTCTAATTTTAGAAAGTCTGTACCTCGATAAGGATTAATATATTTCAATCTAATTTTATATTTGTTTTTACTTTAGATAACAGTGTATAATCTCTACTAATTAATGAATAGATACTCCACAGTGAATGGATTTTGGTAATTTATCTATTCTTTTAATTTAAACATTTATTTTAAACTTCTTATCGAGGTACAAATCTTTTCAAAAAGGTCATCTTGGATTTTTATATTGAAAAAATAAAACATATATATATATATATATATATATATATATATATATATATATATATATATATATATATATATATATATATATATATATATATAAATTCAAAGTTAATTATTTGAATTTTTTTTATAATAAATAGAATAACAGTGTGTTAGTATAATTATACGATCCAAAATAAATTTTAGGATTGATTCAGGATAGTTACAAAAATGTTAAAATACTTTTTTAGAATAAAAAAAGCAAATGTTAGTAAATAAATAATTAGGGGGTCAGACCGTGAAATGGCAAATCTGAATCAGATTTACCATTTCAATATAAACTAGAAGTTTCCAATCAATTTGTAGTACTTTATGCCATCTTTTGACTGAATAAAGCTTGTCATATTTTAATATATGAATTTTTCTACAGTGGAGGCTTTTTTAATACCTGCACTCCAATATGTAATATTTAAACGGTTTGAACTCAGACTTATTTATTTGTGTTTAAAGTTTGTATTGATGGTATTTTACATGTCATATGTTGGACTGTTTCCATTATCTATCATAGAGAAAATTGTAATCTTTAATTATGGAAATAGTCCAATGTAGTATCACATTTAGAATTGATATATATTAATATCTGATATGTTGGACTATTTCCATCATTTATGAGTGAATGTTGAAAGTTTAAATAAAGTTGTTTGTATTGGAAAGTTTAAATAAAGTTTAAATTTTGTAATACTTTCAACATTTACTCATAAAGATGGAAATAATCCAACATATCACATCTTATAATATACCATCATTACAAACCTTCAGACAAATACTGATATATATATATATATTGTATCAGTTGCAAAGGAAGATACATAATTGATTAGAAGAGAAATTAATTGATGGCTATCTTTGGACAATAAGATTAATAAAAACAATATTAAAAAAAGAAAACAGAATTCCTTTGTTTACAATTTTAATGTGCCCTGTATTCTCCCTAAGATTAAAGTTCAGAGTTCAAAGGTCAGTTTTATTTTATTTGAAAAAGTGGGTTTCCATTTTATTTTGTGAAATATCAATTTATAAAAGATTTGGTAATAGTATGAAAACTGAACCATACCTTCTGATGTCACTATTTTTTGCCCAATTCATATCAATGTATCGATTCATGGGCCATCTGTTTGTTTACATAATATTAAGGTGAAATTTTTTTTTTCAAGCGGTTTTTAATTTTTTTTCGGAGGTGATGGTAAACCACCAAAGTTTTTTTTTATTCCACCCGATTTTTTGTTTTGTTTTTAATAAACAAATACTTTGTAGGTTTCTTTCCATAATATTACTTACAGTAAACCAAATTGACTTTTCACATGAATTTTTTTTTGGTTCATTTTTTAAAGGAACAAACACTTTTTTTTAGATGGTATAGGGGTATTGGTTTGCTTTTAAATTATTTATTAATGCTCCATCAGTTTGTTTACACAAAAATACAGTAACAAACACTCTGTTGTTTTTAGATGGGGTAGGGGGGTTGGTTGTTTGCTTTCAACTTATTTTCTTATTTTTTGGTTGATGTTTTGATTTGCTGAAAGTCTTCAACAATTTGTTACTTTTGAACAAATCGACACTTGATTTTTTAGAGGGTGGAAGGGAGAGGGGTTGTTTTAATTTTGAATTGTTGTCTTTTTTTTTGTTAATTTATTATGAAGCTTTTTCTTTTGTTTCAAATCTTTACGCTACAGAAAGCTTTATATGATAGCGAAAAGTTCTTCCTTAATTTTTTGGGCCTTTAATTTTTTTAAAAAAGACATAAACAGTTCGTTTTTTAAAAAAATACTTTTTTTTAAGCCAGGGAGATAGGGTGGCAGAGAAGGTTTGTTTTGATTTTTAATTATCAACTTCTTTTTGTATTTTCTTTTTGAACATTTTATTATGTTACCACACAGTTCTTTATTTTTTTTTTTGGTGAGGCCTTTAAAATCAACTTTTAAACACTTCTTTTTTTTTTTTTTGATATAATAAAATATTACATACTTTAACTGTTAATGAAACTTATCAGATATTACCTACGTACTTTATAATCATGTGAACAACAAAAACAGCAACAAGTTCCCCCATAAAATAATTTATTGAATCAAAAAGAAACGAATTTTTGGACAAGTTGTAAAGCAAAACAAGTAGTAAAAAAAACACCACCATTTATAGGGGCATAAAACAGCAGTCAAAAGTAACATGCAAATAAAAAACAGGGAAGCTTCAAAGCTGTAAGTAACAGGATTTTGGAGCCTTCAAACTAACTTTCCTTGCACAGACCTATATAGGTACGCTTGCAGGAGTTTCTTTTTCTGGGGAAACACAATATTGTGTGTCCACTTGTGTGACCGGCCAGCAATTCACTCAGCTTTGACCAATTCGGACAATTTGCAGACAACATTTGACAGTTCTCACACAGATCTGCATGAGATCTGCATGTAAATGGGCATTTTCATGCAAAATCAGAAGAAAAAAACACTGTTGAAAATAACCCTTTCAAGTTGTGTGCAGTTCAAAAGTATAGGGAAGCATGAGTGATGTCATCACAATTCTTAATATGGAATAGTAACTCCACTACGCTTTCTAAAATATTGCAGACAATAAATTTTTGCAGAGTTTTGTCTCTTTCAAATATGGCCACCATCAAATCAGACCATAGTGAGAGTTCAAGATCGCTCACTTGATGAATACTGTTGCAATGCATTGGGAATAGTATTTTGTTACATAATCATAGAATACATTGCCCTCAGGCAGCCTGACACAGCTCAAAAACACCTTATACTGTCAGCCATAAGTTAAGGCTGCTAAAATGGTATATTAATGTGCATTTTGTGAAAAACAGTGCTATCAGATGGTAGGGTTTAGTTTTCATACTATTACCAAAGATTTAGCATTTTTTGTGTTATTCTGAGTAATAGAACTAATTAAAAGAATTATGATTAGAAAAATAATTAAATACAATTTATGTATTTTTTTTAATCAATGACTATCTTAATAAAGTATGATATAAAATTTATATTGGAAGCTAGCATTCTGGCAGCATCTCTAGTCTGTTTTTTTGACAATCATCAATAGCAGCTTATAAAAATTTTACATTTATTTTTATTAGCGTCCAAGTTATAAACAAAGATAAATATTATAAAATGCATATTATGGTTCATGGTAAATAATTCCTCTGTATCATTTACCCTGGATCAATGTGGCCTGGATTAAATATTTACTTTTGAAGCTGATATGTGATCACACTTCAACTGCCATTTCTGAGTACTGCTAAATCTGCAGTAAAAAATTATGTTCGCAAAATGATTGTTATTGAAAGTCTTCTCTTATAGAATATTTGTTTTTGGAGAGGTGAAAAAATATGATTTAAAAAATATGATCTGAATAAATTAAAACTTGAAGCAACTAAAGAAATTTTAAAAAAAATATTGTAGCTACATTTTCAAGGATGAAATTCTCCATCTCCAATGCTGAAATAGACTCCATAGTGAAAAGCAAACAAAAATATTAACCTTATTATAAAAGGGATTTAAAACTGAAGACATTGATAAAACTTTAGAGTTTACAAAAGTGATCACTTGAAGGATAATAATGTTTAAATACTTATTTTATAATTTAATGTAATAGTGTTGTAAATATTTTACATCTTATTGTATAATAAATATATATTAGAGATTATGTTGACCTCCTGTTTCCCTTCTTATAAGTTCTATCAATTAATTACAATGTAAATCTATAAAGTCTATAAAGATAAGAGTTCATATTCTACTTAATTAATTATGGTAGTGTTTGTAATGACTGATGGTGTGGTATATTCTGCCATGGATTTCTCAGCTTTGGGTTGCCTCTCTTGTTTTTAAACTAATATAAATTTCTAATCCAAAGAAGATACTATTTTTCTTCAATCATGTAGAAGTGATTAATGGTCTAGTAAGATGATGTTTGTAATATTTTATTATTATAACTGTATATGGTCATTAGTATGAGTTATGATTGAATTAAATTATATTTTGCTTTTGCCTTGTTTCATTTTTGTTATTTGGAGTTGAGTCTGAAATATTAAAGATTATTTTTATTAAGCACTAACTTTTCATACATATATGAATATTATAATTTGTTAAATGAAATTTAATGATCACATTTGACAATTGGCAGGACCATTACAATTGGTACCCAATGTGGGGTTTGACAATGACCTTGAGTATTTAGTAATAAATAGATGTCATTTATAAATTGGATCTAATATGAATGCTTGATACTGATGCTGGTTATTTAATAAAAGAATAATAATTTGATGAGCAGTGCAAGAACAAAGAAGAGATTAACAGTTAAAATAAAAACTGAATTGAATTTTATATTGGTTGAAGTTTGATGTTTAGATAAAATACAAGCAAATATAATAAAATGTGCATATTAATAGGTAAACTTGTGAAATGTCAGGTAATAAAATAATCAAGCAGGTAATAATAGACAGGGCTGCAGAGTGAAAAGTAAATGGTCACACCAATCCATGGAATAAAAAATTGAATAGAAATAATTTAAGAATAGTTTATTAAATTGGTAAATATTGTAGATAAATATGATTAATTAGCTGCATACTACATCAAAAGCAAAAATGCATGCTCCAGAAAAAGATGAAAAAATATTTCCAGTGAGAAAAAATTAAAAATTAATTAGAAGTTTCAAATAATGGTAAGTTTATGGTCATCATGAAGGAAATGTTTGAGAATCAAAATAAAGAGATGGTTATAAATTTGAAAAACAATATGAAAATTTTGTAAGTCAAATTAAAATAATATTTGGTTGAAGTTTGAATATCAAATTAAAGAGATAGATGTAATACTTCATAATCATAAAAAGAAAATAGTAGAAACAGAATATCAAAATAAAATCGGATAGGAAAACAGGATAGAATTATAACCTAAGGTAATATAAAAGAGAAAAACAAAGGATCATAGGATGTTAAAACAATTTTTTTAGAAGAAACTACTATTGTTGAAAAGTTTTAAAAGATAGAAATAAAATATTTTGATGATGTAGTTAAAATAAAATGTATAAAACAGCAACAAACCTTAGATTGAGGCTTTAAAATGTCAGACAGTTACAACAAAGTGAGAAAATAAAGGCTAAAGATAATCAAAAAAACCATAAATGGAATATAGTTGGAAAATGAAATTATTTCCAAAAAAATGAAAACTTTTGGAAGTAATTTTTATAATAATATAGAATAAATAAAAAAATGTAGAAATCCAAGTGATTAATTATAAGATATAACATAAATTTATAAAGCCATACATTACAAAGTAAAGGGAAGGTTGAAAATAAATGTTAAAGAATACCACCTAATGGGGCAAAATAATTGAAATAGGGGCTCTAGAAAGGAAATTAAATATTTTCTTGAAAATTCATAGTAAATCTGACAAATTGACAGGTGGTAGTAGTAAAAATAGAAGAATTTTCTTGTTATTTCATTTGGAAATGTGGAGTATTTTTAAAATACATGAAGAAAGGGAACACTTTATCCCAATTTAATCTTGTAATAAATTTAGAAGGTTTTATCTCCTCAAAGACCAATGATATGGTTAACAAATTAATGAGCTTGGTAAGAATGGAGAATGAAATATAATTTTAGATTTTTTTTAGAAAAAAATATATGTTTAACCTTTATTATAATTGTTAAAAAACATAGTGAGACAAATAATATTTTGAAATGTAAAGTTTATAGTTGTCAAAAAATATAGTGTGGCAAATAATAATTTTGTGTTGTAAAGAAGAGCTACAAGTAAAAGAAACTGTTAAGATCCTTTTAAAACTTTAATTATATATTATGCATGTAATATTTGCCGTTAAACCTTATGAAATTAAGAATCATGTTTATAATAGAGATAAAGTTTTTGACCTATATGGCTTTATATTTAAAGACAAAAATTATAATTTACAAAAGGTAATCTTTTTATTTATTGTTTTATTGTTATTCTGTATGGAGAGATAATGAGAGTTTGAAAATGCCTATTCTATAATTTTTTTCTATCGGACAGATATTCTATGCTGATCATATGATAAAGTTTTGTAAATCATGACTAAATCAAAATATAGATTACTGAAAACAAATCTATGAATAAATAAGCAGAAGACAGACAAAATTTTCAGTTAAGTGATAAAGTTATGATTGGGTTAATCCCATAAGTCACCATGGAAATTGTGTATAAAAAATCAAGAAATTTATGATTGCACATTCACTATTATCCATCAGCATAACAATAATGCTTTGTACAGGATGACAAAGGAATAGAAAGGGGAGTATATAAGGTCCAATCTTTGAATGTTATCAAAAATAATTTTAACTAATGATGATGAAAAGTTGATTTGATAGCTTATAAGTTTAGTATGTATGTGTTCTAATTGTGGATTGCAGATATTAGTATGATTAAGCCTTCTCATTGAAGGAGTTGGTTGAACTGAAGATGGGTGCTTGTGCTCAAAACTTCCATATAAGTTGATAATGAAACATCAGTTGAAGATATTCTGAATTCATACTACAGTTGCGGTTAGAAAATAATTCCCATTTGAAATGATAATTATAAATTGTAAGTTAAAATCAGATCATTGGATGTTCAGCAAAGTTTTTCTCCCCTTTGCAATACACCTTTCCAAACCAAGGCTCCCTAGTTAGCAACTATATATTACACAGTAATATACATGTAAGCATGATGTGAATTTAGGAAAAGCTTTTGTTAATATGCATAAAATAAATAATTTCAATTGGTAGCATTGGGGATGTAGTGGAAAGAATGTAGATAATCAAGATTTTGACATTCCTTAATAAATAATCCTTCAATTTTAGAATTGGTATTATACCTTAATCTCTTTAGCAATATTATTGATTTTATCCATCTGCATGTGCATTGTATTCAAGCATATGCACATATATAAATTTACTTACATTTGAATAAACATTTTTTAAAAAAAAATCTTTGATGAAAATAAAGAAATCATTTTCTAGAACACAATAGTAATTATACTTTAGCTGGTAGTAAGAATTAATTTACATTTTAGTTTGTATTGATAAGTAAATGCAAACTTTCCTTTCTGCAAGCTATGTTGTATGGCCCCGTAATACGATCTTCATAAATACATACTCACAGTTTTGTAATGAAATAAATATTTGTTAAAAGTGAAGCTTCTATCAAAGTATGCAAACTGTATATCTAATATGAACATACTTTAAAAGAAAAAAAGAAAAACAAAGGGTTTCTGCTTGATGACAATATTTTTATTTGAATGATGTAACAGGTATCACTATTAGTATTTACTATATAAAGCCATTTGTCTTATAAAATTCATCAATCAATTTTTATTAAAAATAAATACATTTTAAAATGTCAATTGTGTGAACATATGTAAATTGATTTATACATAAGAGAATGTAACCTATAATTTATTTATTAAGTCTCGTACTGAAATATACTTGTGGCAACAAGTAATATCCTTTTGAAAATGTTTTCTCTTTTTTTAAGTGCTAAACCTTATTGCATGTTGTTTTTGGATTAAAATAAAAATAAAATGAACACTAAACTTATTCTTAAAAGTATAGTCATATAAAATGAGTTAAAATTGTTACTTTGATTTTAAATTGTCATTCATTATTTACTTATCAGAACTTAATATTTAACAATATATATATATGGGTGTGTATCACTCTTTTGTTAAAAGCAAAACATATGTGTGTGTCTTTTTTTTTGGAATTTTAGGTAGTTTTAATTGTCAAGAAAATTAATATTGTATTATTTTCAAAAGATAGAAAGAAATTTCAAATTGCTTTATTCTATAATGTTGACAATAAGTCTTTAAAAAACAATAGACAAAACGTTTATGGAATGTAGAAGACATCAATTGGCAAGTCTTATAAGTAATAGCATCTAAAATTAAATTAAAATCCAAATGCAATTTTTTTTAAATAATATGCATGTACAATAACACTTTCTTTTTTTAAAAAAAAAATATAATAATAATATTTGAACGTACTTTTTTTATAAAAAAGTACAAGATCTAAAGATAAAATATTTTTGTAAATGGAAATGATGTGCTTATTAATTAAATGAAAAGTAAACTAGCCCTTGGGGCTCTTATAGAAAAAGTTAGATGAAAGATAAAGATAAGAGAATTAAAAAAATTAGAAAGTTCAATAGAAGCAGTAACCAATTGCTTGGACCTTAATTGAAATTATTGGTACATAAAACAATGTTCAATGAATCGGGAGGAGTACTATAAAAGAAAAAAAAATTAAAATTAAAATAGTTCCATCTTGAATTCATGAGAAGGGCAATAAGATGCACTTGTCACTCTCTCTCACTTATTTCAAATAAAATGACTGTAATACCAGGATTGAACCAGCTAAGGCTACCTCCAGACAACAGACCAGACTTCAAATAGAGATGTCATGGGAATTGGCACTAGGAACCAGGATTCTTCTACTGTAAGACATGAATGATAAAATTTAAAAGTAGTTAAGAACTTTCGTTAAGATTGGACAAGCTTTTAATATTCAGCTAACCTAAATTTTGAAATGAACTTTTATCTGACTTAAGTTTCCAAATTAATTATTGTTTAATTTTTATACATGTGAGCTTGCTATAAATCATTTCCATTCTCTCTTTTTTTATATTTCTATTAATATTTATACTCGAACATATTTGATATATGTCTTAATTATTTATATAATAGTTAAAATATTTCATTAGCCGTTTTTTTCCAAAAATGTATATTCAAATGGTAACTAATGTATATATATATTCAAATCAGAATTTCCAAGAGCTGAACTTAATCAATATATATATATTGCTTTAAAATATATTATAATTAGTTGTTTTTTTTGTGATTAGTATGATTTCTGAGTTGTATTAATAGTAGCTTCAATTAAAAAGAGTTTGGTGAAAACCACAAAGTGATCAATCGCGTTCTTTGTGATTTTAATATAAATGTATACATAATGTGTAAATATTATAGCGGAAGCTTAATATTAAGTTTCGCTCTGACAATTACCTTCTACGATAGGAAAAAAAAAAAAAACATGTTCTTTTAAATACGGAAATATTGTTAAAGGTATATTTAAACATTTATGGCAATGAGACAAGAAATAGGATGTTATATTTTATAAATACATGACAAATCAGTTAAATGTTTGACCAACTATTAAGTCTAAAAATAATTATTAAAAGAAACAAAATTATTAAAAAGTTATATTTGATCAAACAGTTAAATAACGGGCACAATTTATTCTAGAAAACAATTTTCTTGTGAATACATGAGTCTACTCTGATAATGACTTACTTCGACTATTCCTATTCAATTGGCGCTCAAAACTTAGATATAATGTGAAAAAAAAAGCTATTTAGCTTATAGTATAAGTTTAAATAAATATTTTAGAGACAAAGTAGGGGATAAAAACCTCTGAAGCTGTGAGATTGTTATTTGTGTATACAGATGAAAAATAATACATTTCCTATTTTTGTTTCCTTAGCTTACAAAAATTTAAAATAGTCGGTTATTTATTACTAATTTTTTAATTATAGAGTTAAATTCGAGTTAAAAATTTTAAATCATTTTTTTTATCAATTTACAGTTATTAGAAATCTATAATACATTAACCAATAATTAGTGAATATATATATAATAGAATACCTCCATCGCTTAATATATAAATAAGATTCGAGATTAAAAACCCATAACACGTCCAATAAAGATTTTAAAAAACTCTTTAACCAAGTATATATCAAAATTTACTAAGAATAAAGATGTTGCTTATTCTTGTACTTTGTTTATAAATTGGTTAGAAAGAAGCATTGTCAACAGCGATTCAAATAAATAAAAATATGTAATAGAATACCTCTATTGTTTAATGAAGAAATAACATTCGAGATAAAAACCGATGACTAACTTACAATAAATATTTTAAAATTCTCTTTAATCAAGCATAAGTCTAAATAAATCTCAGGCTTGCTTACTATTGTAAGTAAATCAATTGAAACATATTTAGATATAATTTTGGATTAATTTAAATATTTGTTATTTCTATTCAAAGGGTATTAGTTAACCTTCTATATTATATATGAAATACAAAAACTAAAGCTCGCTTCATTCTTTTTAAATTTTGACTTGGTTAGAGAATATTTTAAAATATTTATTGAATGAAGGTATGGGTTTTAATCTCCAACATTATATATATATATTACCCATTTTAGATAATTACTCTGATTTTACATGTTGCTATTTTTTTATTTTCATTATTAGGTGAGGATTTTTTTTCATAGTAATAAATAAAATAGTCTATAATTCTTCTTACTGATTGTTTTTTTTTACTAGATCACTTTTTTTCATTTATAGTTTTACTGATTTTTTAGTTAATGTAAACATTTCATACTCACACACCCATACACATGTTAATTTATTATTTCACTATTTAATTTATAATTATTTTATTTTTTTCATGAAAGTTAAAATAATGTATTATTGTTAATTACTTGATAGATATATTCATTGGGTATACAACACATAAAATTGGGAAAAATATTAATAATTAAAAAAAAGTCAAATCATAAATATAACATTTAATTACATTTTGAAAGTCCTTATATGTTGCCTCTATATGTTTACTTTTCTTAAATTTTTTAATTACAATCTCAATGTGATTTCTTTTTAATGAAAAATATTTTGTATCTCAATCTTCATTAATTTCTTTAAGAATTAGCTAAAAATTATTTGATAATATGATGAAAGAAATAGAGCAAATTAAATTCTTTTGATATTTAAAACAGCATATAAAATAGAGCAGTCATCATCATCATCATCATCATCACTATCCTAATCATCATCATCATAATAATAATAATAATAATAATAATAATCATCATCATCATTATTATTATAATAATAATAATAATAATTATTATTATTATTATTATTATTATTATTATTATTATTATTCAATATTCAATATCTATTTATTATATGTACTTCAACATTTACATTTTAAAAGAAATACACAATAAACAAAAAGTAAAAAAAATAAAAAATGAAAAAAATCAATAAATAGGTGCTGATATAGTATGCTCTCGGTGGCCATTTTAAATTTGAAAACACCCAAAAACACTGCTGGCATATGCAAGAGATAAATTACACTAGAAACACTCAGTTTTCAAAAAACTAAATTGCCTAAGGCACTGCAATTAAAAAAGGTGGTGGGAAGAAAGTGACGTGGAAATTAATTAGCCTAAGGCACTACCCTTAAAAATGTGCGGGGGGGAGGGGACAAGTGAAAAAGAAAGTAACATTGAAAATTAAAAAATTCTTTAAAATAAATCAAAAAGGCCAAAATTTTCATAAAAAAATACCAAATCATGTGATTAAAATATTAAAACACAAAATCGCAAATTTCATAGAACAAAAAAAACAACAAAATTTTCATTAAAAAAAAACAAATCACGTGATTAAAATATTAAAACACAATATCGTAAATTTCATAGAAAAAAAAAAACCAAATCATGTGATTGAAATATTAAAGCACAAAATCATAATTTTCATAGAAAAAAAAAACAAAATGCCAGCAAATATTTGAAATCAAATTTAAGCAATAATTATATTTTCATCCAGTTATACAAATGGAATACACATTATCTAAAGCTATATCAGTCTTTAAAAAAAATCATAAAACATTTACTCATGATAATCAAAAGGATAACTTAAAATTGATAGATTTAAAATACAAATTATACTGTAGGCCAAAAGATTATAACTTATAAAATATGAATGTTAAAAAATAGTGATGTAGGAAAGATCGATTATTAGTTTATCAAACATATTTGAAAATAATTTTAAGCAATAGTTATATTTTTATCCAGTTATACAAATGGAATCACATGACAAAAAGGCAGTAAACATCTTGAATACACGTTATTTAAAGCTACATCAGTCTTTGCAAAAAAATCATATTTCAGTTTACTAGTTTATTAAAACATTTACTCACGATAATCAAAAGGATAACTTAAAATTGATAGATTTAAAATACGAATTATACAGTATGCCAAAAGATTAGAACTTATAAAATATGAATGTTGCAAAATAATGACATAGGAAAGATCGATTGCTAGTTAAAATTTAAGTTTGCTAGTTTATCAAGCATTTTTCATAATTAAAAAAGCAATTTTCATAGTTATAAAAAATGTAATCATGTGAATAAAAAAGTAAAATGCTATTTTGCAAATATTTGAAATTAAACTTAAGCAATAATTATATTTTTATACAGTTATACATATGGAACCATGTGGAAAAAAAGGTGTAAAAATATCTTAAATTTGTGTTATCTAAATTTATATCAATCTTTAAAAAAATAAAATTTAACAACTGCTTGCACTTAATAAAAAAAGAATATTTACTTATGACTATTATTAAAAGTCTGAATTTCAAAATACTGAAATATTAAAACTCTACTTACCAGAAATTTTGCTTTGTCCTACGTAGATACTGTTTAAAGTTCATCTCCTAATGTCTTAATGGATTCTACGCTTGATCGTGTGAGATCCATATGGGCTCTAGAAATTGATAATTTGCATCGATACATCGAACTCTTGAAATCAATACATATCTAGTTATTTACATGCAAGTAATTTTTACCATTAACAAATGAACATGAAATCATCTAGGTGCAGTGCTCTCAGATCCAAGGCTCCTCACTGATGATGGCCACAAGCCAGAAACTAATCTTGGAATATTGGATGAGTAGGCCCTATATAGGGATTTTATGCACAAGCCTTCTGGCATCCATTGATTACTCAGGTTGGCACAGGGTGGCACTACTGTATGGAGAGTTTTGCCTTTGTTTACAACAATTATGTGCTAGTATGAGATGGGATCATGTAATATTGCTACATATATTTTCTAACATAATTTTGGATTTACAAAAGTTTTTTCTTAAAAGAATGACATATTTAAATTGCTAAAACCAATCAAAATGATTGTCATACAGCCACATGACCAAGTTGTTGGCACCAAAACATATTGTACAACATTGCCATCTTTATCTCATGAAAAAACATATTTCAGCATTCTCAACGATTTTCATGTCAGCAATAGCAAAGATATTTCAAGTCTATTAATAAATAAGCCGATTTTAAGTTTCATGACAACCAATGCAAACAACATTTAAAACCTAAACTTAAAAACACAGAATTATAATCCCCCAACATGTTATGAATACCTGACATATTGACAACAATTTGTTAAAATTTATTATTAGCTTGCCACCAAGGATATTTTTTAACACTTACAATATTTTCTCTTCAAATCCATCATTATATCAGCCACCAATTCCAACTACTCTCTATTTTACTTCCATCACACTCTCTGAAATCTCAACCAGATCAAGTGCTTACCACACATGAACTCATATCTCTGATGTCACCCTAGGGTGAACTCTAGAATAAATACTAAACCACTTGAGAATAATACAGTACTCCCACCACTTCAACTGACTAATCAAAACAAGTTTACAAGATCACTCCATTAACCTAACCTCAAATAAACTTTAAATGTCCAGCACATGAACAATAAGATTACCATCAACATCTATAATTCTCACCAGCTAATAAGTACAATTTATGTACAACAATATACCAATGGAACACGAACCACACTCACACCTCATTTATCTCATAATTCTTTTGTAAAATTTATGTAAACCTAATTTGAAATATGTATCTTGTTAAGCAACAATTATTATGCTTTCAACTACCATAAATCATCTTTTCCTAACATAAGCAAAATTGTAAACCACTATTGCATATGCAATGTCAAAATTCTATTTAAAACTCATATTTCTCACATGCAATTTATTAAACATTAACAAAAGACAGCCATGAAAACTATAATCCTTCCCACCAAATAGGCTCAATTTATTAACTAACACCAATGCCAATCCAACACCCAATATATATTTTCCCTCATACTATCATGTGCATCCATGTATTTTTCTCAAGATGCCATTTAAAAATTATATGTAATCCTAATTTCATACATGAATCTGATTATGTAATAATCATTTCTCTTTCATTTACTTCGATCATGTTTTCCCCTATTACATGCATGTTACAAACCCTTACTGTGCATATAATATCATGTATTAATTTGTATCTAAGACCTTATGTTTTTATATGTAGCTCATTTAATCTTTTTTGAGTCTTAGCCCTTCAGCACCCCACTAATATTCTGAGAGATTTCTTTCTTCTCACTAGATTTAAGCTTTCAACATTTATTTTGATATTATACCATTATTATTTATCAGAATATAATAAATTTGACCTCCTCAATAAATATTTTTGTTTAGAAAAAAAATAAATTAAAAAAAAAACACATTTTATTTTCAGAATTATATTAAAAATGTAGATTTTAATTAAAATTAAATGCTGTTAAATTTCACGTGTAGCTGATTCAATTTACAAAATCAATGCATTTTTTTGTTTGATGTTTATTTTAAAAATCTGAATGAATTACTTTTAATAACTACTAAATCAATCAATTTCTGCTTTAAAAGTTTACATTTTTTAATATTTTTATGATATCACTAAATATTATAACAATCTGCTGATTGACTTATTTTTTAGACAGTTGTCTTTCTGCAACTGTAATCCATATACAATAGTCTGAAGAATATATTATTTTATATTTTGAAATAAAACATTTCTGTAAAAATAAATATGTAATAATATTATTTTTCATTTTTAATAATTATTACATAATTACAATATGAATATAATCATACAATTTCTAAAAAAATCAAGGTTTTAGACCATTGTAATATTTTCTCAAAATAATTTCACAATGTTTGAGATTTTGAATTATATAAAGGATGTGAATCATCAAGGAGGTTGAGAAACATTGAAGGACTGCATATTTGATTTCCCTGCCATCTTAGATTAACTAATATTTCTCACCTTTATCAAAATCTCTGCTACAAACAATCTCAACATAATACATCTTTCATTAATCAAAACATCAGATATATATATATATATATATATATATATATATATATATATATATATATATATATATATATATATATATATATATATATATATATATATATATATATATATATATATATATATTGTGCCCTTTTCTATAGGCCAGTAATAGTTTATAACAGTCAATTACTAAAAAATTTTAAATTTAGAATATGTTCTTTTAATACATTAATTATATTAAGTCCATTATATCTTTAAAGTACAATTTGAGGCTAAAGCAAATATGTAGTATATAAAATTATAGCAAATTATTTAAAAAATGGTTATGTAAAGCTTAAAATATTGTTTCATATGGTTGTAAAAGCTGGCCATATTAAATAATACAGCTATAAATAATTAAAAGTATATTTAATAAATTCGATTTTAATAGTTTAAAACTTATAGTTAATAAATGCTATGTTTAAATTTATAATCATATTTAATAAGCAAAAATTAATATAGTATATTTTAAAATAAACTTTATGATGGTGAAAATTATATCTAGTTCTATATTTTCTAAATTATTCTTCCAAATTTTTTATAATTATTTTATATAATATAATAAGTGTATCAATTTTATTAGTCTAGGCAGAGAAATAGATTGAAAATCATCTGTCAAAGTTATTAATCATGTGATTTTTTAATGTATACTATCACACACATGCTTGTTTAAAATAATAACAAAGTTTAAAATATTTTAAAAGTTATATTATAGAATTGGATAGAATTATTGCATATCATAAAAGTTAATAGTATTAAACATTAAGTTAACTATCATATAACATGTTTTAATAATGTAATAAAGATGAATACATTCATAATATAAAAATTAAATATTTTACTTAAATAAAAATAGATAAATTGAATATTAAGAAATGGAATAAGTTATTAAATGTTATTTTAAAAGTTATTTTAAATGTTTAAATAGTTTTAATAAAATAATAATTTATTTAAAAGTAATATTTTAAATAATATTTTAGGTTCATTACATCATAATTTTTTATTTTCAAATATAATTCTGCTATAAATTGAAAATATGTAAATTTGTTTTCAAACTAAAGTAAGAATTAACCAATAAGAATAGGTATTCTTACAGACTATAAATATCGTCGTAACTAAGTTATCGGGGGAGATTAATAATGTATTGAAACCGGAGAAAGTCAATTTTTTTTTTGGTACTTTCTTATCGTTTATTTTGCAAAAACTAATTGATAATTTTAAAAAATATTTTTTGCAAAAGAAAGTTTTGGAAAAAAATTATATATTTAAAAACTTCGTGGAGATGATTTTCTAATTTTTTAAAAGTTGCTTACCAGTCGTATTTTATCTAAGAGTTTAACCTTAAGCTTCGCAATAAAAAAGGGATATACTACGGAATAAAATGGATATAAATTGTAATACTGAAGAAATATTTGAATATTTATTGATACAGCTTTATTTATGCATAACCGGAGAATTTTTTTTTTGGTACATAAAAAACCACAGCTCGGACATCATACGGAGTCTAATGAAAAATTGGAGACACATTATTATTTATAAGCCTATCCAAGATTTATTTTAAATGGTAATAAGATAATAATATATTGCATGAATTATTTTATATAGTATGATATTCAAAGGAATAAAATGTTATATCCTTTCTAAAGGTAACATTTTTAAAAAAACTATTTTCGAGTGCAAAATTTAAGAAAGAACCCAGGAGATTATGTTATAGAAGCGTTTTTGATATTAAAATATCCGTTTCTTCAAATTATTTAAAATGTATTTGGAAAAGATTTGTTCAAAAGTAGTTGAAGTTTTTATCTTAAAGTGATATATAAAAATACCAAATGAAAGATTTAAATGTATCAAGAAGGAAACATAGAAAAAAAGGTGAATACATAGATGAATAAAAGATGGGTCCATGGAAATACAAATAGTACTTAAAAATTCATCGAATATTTTTAAAGTTAAATTAGATGGATTGATGCATCGAATACGCAGAGAATATTGGTAGAGAAGACTAAGAAGCTTCATGGGATTAATTAATATTATCGTCCTAAAAATTAAAACCAAGGATTATTTTCTAAATTTTACTAAATGGATTAATAATTATTTTTATTTTAAACTTTAACATGCTTGGAGAACATTTTTTAAAACTCTAAAGAAAATAATAAGCATTTTGGATTTATCAGGAACTATCGTCAAGAAAATATGTAACTATAGTTTTGATTTTTTTATTTTGTTAACCTAGTTTAAATCTAAATTTTTATATAAGATTAGGAAAAACATAAAAACATTAATTTATTAATATTAAAATTTTATAATATAACAATCTAATAATTTAGTTAAAAATATTTTAATATAAAGTGTGTGGGTGTGAATTTTTATATCTGCAATGCTCAAGTGGATAAAGAAAAGCCTACTGAACACGATGACTAGATAAAGGTTATTGGTAATAATAATAACTATTGATAATTTATAATGTATATTTTTTTTTGTTTTCTTTAGATCATCCTAAATTGGAAGAATGAAGTGTAAAAGTTTTTTATTATAAATGTAAATGCATTTTTATACAACATTTTAAAAAAACATTATGAGATAGGATTGATTTGAAAATATGCATACGACAATTTATTTTTATTTTTATTTTTAGTAATATAATCCAACATAACAAATAATTATGTGATTCTTTTTAAAATTTTTATGAGATGGGATATTCAAATAATGTCTAAGTAGATTCCATATGATTAAACATACAGAGCAATGAAGTAAGCAACTTTTCTTATGGGATCGTAAGATTGTTTAACTATTAATGAATTTTATTTATTGTTTTGTAAATGCAGAGATAGTCATTTATCGATGTAAGATGAAGAAAAATCTTGAGAAATAATGTTGAGATAGTGGCTTGGAAGTACTATAGTTAGCAGGAAACCAAGATGATGTATTTGTGTTTTTTTTAAAAATAGGATGTTATAAGGAATGGAAATAATATTTAGTCTTTATGTGGTTATCAGCATAGTTAACATAGCCCTATGACTGATACACATTTTATTGGACAGTGTTTATATTTCTTTAAATATTTGATGTTCTAATAAAGCAGAAGAAATAGCTTTAACATCGTCCCTGTACTAGAGGATATTAGGCAGGTAAATGCCATACCTCTTCACACTGTACCATGAATTTTGAGATATGTTAAGAATAATACTCTAGCTTTCTTCCTTAATCCTATGCATCTGTTTTCGCTATCTTTATTTCATGTAACTGCATCGTTTAGTAAGATATTTTAAAAGAAATGATAAATAATTTAGAACTAAGGTTGTGCTATCGTTTTTGTATAAGATTAGTTTATTTGCTTATAAGGAGCAGAATATTATAACTTAACATTGAAGATCCAAAGTATCCTAGGGAAAGAAAAGAATCATAAAATATATTTTGAATTTTATTTCGGAAATGAAATATAATTTTTTTAAAATAAAGTATCTAAACAAAGATATTTTCTTTAAAGTGATAATAATTTTAAATGCTTTAGTATTATTTTTTTTAAGAGAAAATAAGTATTGCATATTTTTTAAAATACAGTAGTACAAAGTAAATTATGTAAACAATATGCATAGTATATTTTTTGTTTATTGATTAACAGACATGTATTAATGATTACACTTATATTAAACTAAAGTAGGGCTTAAAGAAGAATATATTATGATTAGTAAACATTGTGTGATAAATACTAAAATCTAGTACTGAATTTTGGATAATATTTTGTGTAACATCTTTGACTTTGCAATATGAAATTTTTAAATATTTTGAGAAATCCATACTCATTATAAAATTTTGTTTTCTATAGAATGTTTTTCTAGGTATGAATTTTTTTTAAAAATAAGATAGTTTAATAATATTAAGGATAAAATGCTGTTGCTAATAAAGTAGATAAATATACTTGTAATAAGTTAACCATAATGAGAAACCAAATAGTAACATTTTTTTTAAATATTGTCCTAAATCTAAATAAAGATGTAATTAAAATATAAATTATTTTTTTTTATAACCCGGTAGATCAAACTGTAAAGTAAAAAGGTTAAGGATATCCACTGTAAATAATGTAAATAAATTGTTATTTATTTGTTGTTAGTAATAAACTTTGTTAAATTTTGTTATTTAAAAAAATTGTGTCTGAGTTATTTATTTCTCCACATCGCTGCATGAAAACACGATATATGCATAATAATCTAAACAAATATATAATTTTGCACAAAAGATAAATAGAGAATTATTTAAGAATTTAAATATTTTATTGGTATTCATTATAATTAAATAATCATAATCTTACATTATTTTATTGGTCATAAATCAGTTATCACAATATTATATTAAATTATGTGCTATCAGTTGCCACACATATTTTGTTTATCACATTATTAAAATGCTACCACATATTTATTATATCATTACATGAAGAATATTATTATTGTTATTTATTATTATTAGTTTAAGTGTAGTAGATTATGACATAAAATTCCTTCTCATATTTTACTACCGTATTTTAAAATTAACTTAGAATAAACTTTATGAACCTGAGATTATTTTATTGAGCTAGATTATTATTAAATAGAAGATTAAGATTTAATTATTAGTTTAATCTTAGTGAGTAGAAGTTATTAAAGTCGTAAGAATACTATGAATTTGTTATTTGAAATAGTAATAAGGGGGGGATAATGTTCTTATGCCATTGAGGTAGTATCCTGTAGGATATTGGCTCAATGTAATCTATCTTGTCACCTGTATTTTCACTTCAAGTCTCATGAAAATATTAAATATTTATTTAATTTTATTTTTATAAACTGAACCTTATTCGTATTTTAAATTTTGATCTAGTGAAATATTTTGATTTTAATGCTGAATATTTTAGTTATTAATTATTAACTGAGATAGAACCTATTTTATTTTATATCATATACTATCTGGAAGTGAAGATGCACGAAGTACAGGTTGGAATATATATATATATTGTACCAAAGTACATTGATATTTAATTGATTTTATGAGTCCCATGTTTTAAAATATAAAAATATAAAATGGAGCGAATAAAATATAAAGTTAGAAAGCAGGGGGGAGGGGGAAATTGTTATTAAATAAAACAAACTGTAAACGCTTTTAAAAATAATATTTTTTTTTGTTTAAAAGAGAAAGAAAACTTGTAATAAAAAAATGATTTAATATTCTTTAAATAAATTTATAATAAAATAATAAAGAGATTTTGTTTTATCTTATAATAAAATAATTAAATATATGTGTGTATGTAATTTTTAATAAAAAATAGAAGCAAAAGCTGATTTAATTTCACAAGACTAAGGATGGTGCTGCTAATAAAGTTTTCCATTGTTTAAAACAGTATAAATAGCTCAACATTTTATTATTTTGGGTATGTCTTTCTCATTTAAATAAAATATTTTTGAAGTAATATCTCCAAAAAATGTTGCATTGTTAAAACCAATGTGGTGTGCAATCGACCGAAGCCGCTCTATGCATCTAAGATCTGAAATTAGTTTGGAAAGTGATCATGTTTATATAGACTAAACAAACAACGGAGTGTGTGTACATCAAACCAGCCACAAAAATCATACTATGTCACAGGATCTATGGAGGAGTCATTTACCGGATGTAAATAAGTTAAAAATAATTCCATTATGCTGTTTCCGTATTAAAAAAATCTTAGGTAATTATTGACTTTGATATCTTACATTCCCGATTTCTTTTTAAAATAAAAATTAGCATTTATTAAAAGAACTTTGAACTTTATGAATTAATCATAAAAATAAAACTGTAAACTTCAAAAGATATGGCATGCATGTATGTGTGATTTGATTTAAAAAAAAAAAATAAAATATAATGTAACATGTATACTTTATTTGCTAAAGTGATATATTAAAATGCTCTATTTTAATATTTAAAAAAGAAGTGTGTGTGTGTGTGTGTTTCATTATAAGATAAAACGATTAATTTATTTTAAATAAAAAAAATACTTAAATTATTTTTCCTAAAATATTTATGTTTATTTTGATACATGCCGGTAAGTATAAATATTTATTTTTCTTAATAAAAGTAGGAGGGAAAAAATCTAATTATTGATAATAGTATTTCATAAAAGATTCGCTAAGTTAGAGATATAAATGTTTCCACAGTCAATATAATATGAGTATTATGGTTTTAAATGATTGAAGTATTATTTTGAATGGTTTGGGAAATTATTTTAGTTTTTTTTTTAAAGTAGTAGTAGCTTCGAGGAGGCATTTAAGATACTTTTTGTTTGTCTATTATTGGGTGGTTGGAAACCGATTGAGCTAGCAGGGATTTCAGGTACCAAATTATGCTGATCAGATAGACATGCTAATTCTAACGTAGTTAGCTGGTGCCTAAGTGATTTTATTCTTTCTTTTAAAAATAAAATAAAGTGTTTATTTGGTCGGTGTATTTTTGGTAGTCGAGCGTTGTGTGTTATTAGTAGTTTGCTACTGATGATAGTTGACACTTTACCTGAAAACCAACCACTCTCTGGGAGGGAAGTTTAGGAGGACAAAGTATAATAAAATATTAATTGATATTTTTTTGTCGATAGTTGTTGATGTTTCCTATATTTTAATTGGTAATTTAAGTTGGAGTTGAGAGATGGTTGGTTCAATATATATATATATATATATAATATCCAATAATAAAAGTATAATAAAATAATCCACTAGAATAAAACTACAAAATTTTAAAAAAATGCCTATATAAAATTGAATACTAATATCCTATCAGCCTTTTATCAGTATTAAAAAAAAATTTTCCAAGATAATGACAACTCATCTACAGAGAACATTGGATTTACATCAAACAATAGAAAAGGTTGAATTTAAAAGTAGTATTAGTACAATAGATAATATCCAGGTATTGAGAGAAGTTATAGAAAGAAACAATTAATATGAGTTGCCATTATGTTTTGGATTTGTAGATTATGAAAAGGCATTTGATTCTATAAACATTTCTTCAGTGATTAAAGCATTGCATCATCAAAGTATCGATCCAATATATTGTCATATTTTAAAGAATAGTTATAAAAATGCTACAGCAACAATTAGATTACATAATGATACTAGTAAATTCAACATTGACAAGGGTGTAAGACAAGATGACTCTATATCTTCAAAACTTTTTACAGCAGTGCTGCAAGAAATATTTTGTGGATTAAAATGGGAAACTAAAGGAGTGAAAGTAAATGGAGATTATTTAAGTCATTTAGATTTTGTAGAATAATGTAGTTGTTTTTGCAAATAATGCTTCAGAGCTGCAGGAAATGTTGCAGGAGTTATCAGATGAAAGTAGGAAAGTAGGATTAAAAATAAATATTAAAAAAAACTAAAGTAATGTTTAATCGATTTGCTCAAAATATGAAAATAAAGATTGTTTACGATGAATTAGAAGAAGTTAACAGTTACAAATACATTGGTCAGATTATCAATACAGATGAAAACATAATGGATAAAATTAATCATAAAGTTAAACTTGGTTGGAGTGCTTTTGGTAGAAATAACTTGATACTATAAGGAAATATGCTTATGTGTTTGAAAAGGAAGGTTTTTAACAAATGGGTTTACCAGTTCTTATTTATGGATCTGAGACTTGGACACTCAATAGAAGAGCAATACAGAGACTTCAGACCACAAAGATGCTTGAAGGAGTAACAAAAAGAGATCAAAAACACAATGTACGGGTAAGAGAACAAAATTGAAAAA
Organism: Epiperipatus broadwayi; assembly: GCA_028023455.1. Lineage (NCBI taxonomy): Eukaryota > Metazoa > Onychophora > Udeonychophora > Euonychophora > Peripatidae > Epiperipatus > Epiperipatus broadwayi. Next base: position 1,814,105 of record JAQFVV010006328.1, on the reverse strand, counting down.
ATTAAAAGGTTAAAGTAGAGTTGGGCAGAACATATTGCTAGGAGAGATGATAATAGATGGATAATTGAAATCTTTAATTGGATTTCAAGAAATCATAAAAGACCCCAAAATGGACCACATATTTTACTGTATTTTCAAATATTTATTTATAAATTTACATATATTATTTTGAAGCAATACAGATATCGATATGGAATATTATATATATATATATATATATATATATATATATATATATATATATATATATATATATATATATATATAATTTTCAGGATATGTTGTGTGATTAAGTAGCTAAATAGCTGACATTTCCTCAAGTGTTTTCCTTCTCAAATCATAGGAATGTGTGTGAGATTTAAAATCATTTTTATCTTTTAGTTTCTCCTCATACATAAATTCTATTGGTTGAGAAGTTTTAAATTTATTTTGTCTTCCAATAGATTCTTCAAAATGTTGTTAATTTTTTTTAATTGACACCTTTCATTTATCCTCTTCAGTCTTTTAAAAATCTTTATAGCTTCTCATAGCAATCTCTGATCATATTGTTCAATTTTTGCTAGAATATTTATGGGCATAAAAGAATATTAACAACATTTGGAAGAAGCTATTGGAAAACAAAATAAATTTTAAAACTTCTCAACCAAAGGAATTTAAGTATTTTTTGAGAAAGAATGCTTTGAGGAAGGTACTTGTTATTCTACCGAAACATCAGTTATAAAATTTGTAAATTGCTTTTGAGCTTGCATTTAAATGATCAGTAGATGGAGCTTGACAATAGCTCTAAACAAGGTTTATTTTTATAAGTGTCAAAAGAGAAAGAATTCAAAATCTCTATTATTAAGTCTCTACCTTCAGACCAATTGATTCTGAGCTTATGTCTCACCTCAGTGGAGAAACTAAATGTAAAATACTGACTCAAAAGTCAGCACCTTCAAAACACATTTTTATCACTTTGAAAGTCTGAACTTTTCAGACACATAAATGTCTTCAAATCCAGCTTTGCATACCAGATAGCAATATGGGTCTGAATCCATCTCAGTTTCACCATATAGTACAATCCCTCTACAATATAGCATTGCAAAAGCCATCAAAGGTACACTTATAATAATTAATAAAACAAGTTAAAATTTTTATAACTTGCTTTTAAGCTTGCATTTAAATGATCACTAGATGGAGCTTACTAATATCTCTATACAAGCTTTATTTTTATAAGTGCTGAAAGTGAAAGAATTCAAAATCTCTATTGTTAAGTTCCTACTTCCAGACCAATTGGTTTCGAGCTTATTCCTCTTTCAGCACTTATAAAAATAAAGCTTGTTTAGAGCTATAGGTAAGCTCCATCTAGTGATATATATATATATATATATATATATATATATATATATATATATATATATATATATATATATATATATATATATATATATATATATATATATATATATATATATATATATATATATATAATGACATTACTTTTATGAGCTTGTATCTACAAAAATGTATCACAGAGAGCTACCAATAGCTCAAACATGCTATTAAATTTATATTTGCAGTAAGAAAAAAATATTTAAAATCTCTATCTGGAACATGCCTATCTCCAGCCCTATTGGTTTCATGCTTATGTCTCATCTCAGTAAACAGCTAGAATATTTAGACACAAATTCTCTATCCGGAACATTCCTATCTCCAGACCAACTGTTTTCGAGCATATGACTCACTTCAGTGAAGAGCTAGAATATTCAGACACTATATATGGTGTTTGAATTTTCTAGATCATCACTGGGATTAGCTACAAACTTGAAACCAATTAGTATGAAAATAGATGTATTCTGGATACAGATTTTAAATATTTTCTCTTACAGTACCTATCAATTAAGAGCTTGTTTGATATATATGTATATATACACGTACAGTGACAATCTGATAATCAACATGGATATTTTTGGTCGTTTGTAACCATCCATTGTGTAAAATATTTTTATATTTACCATTTTTATTATATTTTATTATTTATTTTACTCACATGGTTATTTACTAATGTTTTATTATTTACTTTACATGATTGGTTTTCCTATTTACTGCCTCCAGCATTAGATTGCACATGCACGCAGATGCATAGAATATTATTGATAGATTAACCACCAATAATAACTATGGCTAGATTGAGGTTACACAAATTGACAACCCTGGCTATTTTTCCTGACCATAGCCCTCCTCCATATGGTTGGGACAATGCCTGCCATCCAAAGCACTTTATTTGTTATCCAGCTATATATGTTATATATATCCAGCATGCCCATATTAGAGACACATGAACCCAGCACTTAAATCATACTTAGGCTAATACACACTCCAATCAGGGGTCCCAATGAGTGTTCTAATCAATACATGAAAATATTTCTCATCTTTAACTTTCTGGTATCACTGTTAAAAGAGAGAAAACATAGAACAAGCACCATTTAAACCAACATTTTTTATTCAATCACACTTAATTAAATAAATATAATAGTACAATTTAACTCCAAAAATAAATAAGGTAAACATTAATTGTTCATAATTCATTATTACTAATGTCCTTCCTTATAGATCATTTTATTAAAAGAATATATATTTAGACAATTTATGATTGAAAATTTCCGTAGGTTTATCATCATGTCAAGATGGTGTCTTCTTTATGCACTTGACACTTCCCTTTGGTTTTGATTTCTAAGTAGATGGCTTTATAGTTTCCAATGATGGCTTCATGTGTTTCCTCCTGTATTTATGATGGGGGGATGGAGAATATGCATCAACATCTATATAATGAATGAAGCAATGATTCTAAGTGAGAACAGTTGATGGAGTGAAGGACTTGGGGCATGAAGCCCAGCTGAACATTCCAAAGATTTTTTAAGAATTCCTGTTGTTACTTTTGTAGTTTCTATGTTTATAATTTCTGCAGCAGTAAGAATTGGACCATTGAGAATCATATTAATAATGCCCTCAATACTAACATTAGTGAGAAATGGATCAATGAACTGGTGACTTTGACAAACTCTGCAATTACTGCTATCTGCTGCAAATAAATTTTTGCTCTACTTTTGCTGAAAAACAGCAAAACTATTAATTGAAACTAGAAACTGGATAACAACTGACAAGCTGCCCCTTTTATAATTGTCTATTTTTATCATAATTTAACTTTACATTTTTATCTAATCTTTTGTCTTAGATTCATCTGTCATCTTATTGGCCAGGATTCTTTTCAAAATTAAGTACATTCCTGCTGATGAGGTAGTTTACAAGAGTTTCTTTTACTAATTAATACTATTGTTATTTTTTATTTTCAACATTTTACATTTATTTATTTAGACTTTTAACATTTACTTTTTTCTTTTTTTAATTATAAAAATAAGAGAGCAGGTTTTAAGTTATTATCTGTCATGATTCTCTTTTCCTATGCTATTCTTAGGAAAACAATTTTGTTATTTAAAAAAATGATGCAATCTTTTCTTTTTATTAATTTATTTTTCTAAAAAATAATCTACTTGTAACTATTTTGCTTTCTCTTTTTCTTAATAATTTTTTTTTAAATATTACCATATGTAACATAGATATAGGTGTGATTTTGCAGCATATATGTTGTGAGCATTACATCATACCTCCCCTTTTGAGGAAGAAAATGCATCTATTTTACCTATTTTAGCTTTGATAATTGATTTTTTTCTATTTATTTATTCTATTTTTTAAAAATCAGTTTTGACAGTACTGAAAACAGTCAAGCTACAGAGGTGGCCTTTCTTGAAACAATGTTGTTTCCATTTTCTGTAGTTGCTTTCCTTCTCTATCTATTTGAACAGTTAGTGTAGAACATCTGATGTTTATTTAGGCATTATACCATTACATAGATTAAGTCATCATGCTTCTAGGTTGGGATAGTAGCATTTCATTTTTATATTAATGTTAATTTAGCCAGAATACATTGACAACAATTTATAACATATTTAATTTTTCTTGATTTGCTATTTGGCATTTAATGCCTTATGTAAGAAAAAAATACTTCATCATTTATATAAAAGCTGGTCATGATCTATTTCTTTTTTCTCCATGTTTGAATAATGGTGCAGTTTTTATTTGAAATATAAATTTAAAATTCGTTCAGTTCCTTTGTTAAACTGCACAAATTCATCAAACTTTTCTCTATTTAAAGATCAGTTGTAATTTTTTATAGTTTTTCGGTTTAAAAATTATATGGATAATAGGAAATATTTAAAAAAGTCATCCATCTTTTCTTGTAGTCAAATATTCATTCTTAAGATGTTGGATTTATACAGTTATTGTATCATCTGAAAAATAACAAAAGATGACAGAAATGAAATGGGTTTGCTTTTATACCATGATTAGTTTTTGGTGTTGGGTATACGAGCTTTTCCATTTTGTTTTCCATTGCCATGGCTGTCTATTATTGCATATACTATATTGGTTGTAGTTAAAAATAAAATAACATAACAGAATTCTGCTTTTATTTTCCATACTTGATTTTTCACATGATGGTATTTTTATAAAACCATTATGTTGTCTTTCTTATATACTTTCTTCTGAATTGAATATAAAATATAATCAATTTTATAGACAAATTTATGTTTAAATAATAAATTTTATTTTCATCAAACCGATTTTCATTCAAAATTGAACTGTGGAGATGTTATAATAATTCAAAATTTCATATGATTTACATATTATCATAGCACCCCATCTACTGATCAATCTCAACTTTAAAATGTTTTTATATTTTTCGATTTTATTTAATGTTCATTTTCATCCCAACTTTACTGACCCTTGTACGAAATTCATAAATTTTTCTTTATTTTCTGGTATATACATTGTCTCATATACTTTTCTTTCTTTATAATCTTTACAATATTTGATAACTTCAATACGTTCTTCACATCTCATAATACGCCCTGTTTCTAAAAAATGACAAAATGGTCCTGGCTTAATATCTTTTCTATTTGTTGTTCTGTCATGCTCTTTAACTCCTTCTATTTTATTTTTCGTTGACCTACCTATAATTATCATCATACATCTTTTACACATAATTTTATAAACTATTCCTATCTTATCATTCTTACCATTTCTTATTTTAACGTTACTTACTAATTTTTTTAATTGTTTATTATTTTTCCAACCAAAACCAATATTATCATTCATATTTTTTACATCTTTTAGAATTTTATATACTTCCTTGGAATGTGGAATAGAAATCCGTTTCTTATTTTTTTTATCTTTATTTCTAACTTTCCTATATTGTTTAGTAATTACACAACGTTTCGAGTAGTATTATTCTCCACTCTTCTTCAGGTGTTGCTGGCCTATATGCACAGTGACAATATCCACTTAGAAGTTGAACTTGCACCTTTAGAGTCTTGAATATCGAATGTAAGACTCAGTTGGTAGAGCGTTTGCCTTAAATTCGATATTAAAGATTGTAAAGGTGCGAGTTCAACTTCTAAGGGAATATTGTCACTATGCATATAGCCAGAAACACATGAAGAAGAGTGGAGAATAATACTACTCGAAATGTTATGTAATTACTAACCTGTATTTCCTATATTCTCTTTTATTTCCTAATATATTTGTTACAACCCTACTATTATATCCATATTCAATGTATTCTTTTTGGATTTGCAATTTTTGTTACATATCCTCCTTTTCATTTAATGTAAGCCTATATATTTTTTTCTTTTATTCCTTTTAGTACTCCCATTTTTGACACCAAGGTTGATAAGATTTTGGATGTATCATTCCTCTTACATTTTGCTTGTTTATGTAGTGTTTTATCTGAATCTTTCCATTTACATCCTTTTTTATTAATAAATTTCAATATTTTATCCCTTCTTCATTATTTTTTATAGTAAATTTAATGTTAAACATATTTTTTTAATTAATTAAATGCTTTCATTATACTTTTTCTATTTCCTACAACTATTATATATATATATATATATAATATTGTATAAATATATAAAATATTATATATATATATATATATATATATATATAATATTTTATAATTTCTCAATTTTCCTATACTTATCAATTACTTTCTGCTCAATGTAGTCTACCATACTTCATGTCATAATTCCACTTATCGAACTTCCCATTATCCATCCTTTTTCTTTATTTCAAAATTCATTATTATATTTTAGATATAATGTTTCATTAATTATGATTAAAACCTCTTCTATGATTTTTATTCATTCTTTTGAAATTATGTTCACATTTTTGATTTTTCTTACTACAATATTAATACTTTCTTTCCTAGATACACTCTGATACTTTTTTTCTATACCAAATGATGATATATTACTATTCCCACTTAAATTAACTGTTTCTAATCCTTTTACTACTTCCTCAGAATTTTTATACAATACTTTCCATATCCCATATTATCTGCAATTTTTTTATATATTGCATTACATATTTCTTTTAATATATATCCATTGAAATTTATTATTAATCGTACAGGCATATTTTCCTTGTGGGTTACCAAATACCATAGAATGTTCATATGCTGTTGGATATAATACCGTATATTGATTATCATTAATCTTTTTTTTTATTTTTTTGTAATATGTTTATATATTTATACTTAATTAAATTATTCGGATTCATTTCTATTTTCACAAAATCTTGTTTACCAAGTCGTTTGTAATTTTATCTTCATAATCTTCTCTATTTAATATTACAAATGTAGATCATTTATCTTCAACAATAATAAATAAATTTTCTCTTTTAACTTTTTTCTATAATTTTCTTTATTGTTTGTTAAACTTTCCATTCATTCTTATATTTCCTGTCTTCTTATTAATTATATTATTAATTTTTAGTCGCAATTTTTTTTCTTTTTCTTTAATATTTGCTGCTTCAATACTAAATATTGTTTTTTATGAATGTCCATATCCTTAAATGGTATATATTTTGGTATTCTTTCCAACATCCACATCTGTTTATTTAAAAATTTACTTCTTGATATATTTACTAATTTATAATAGTTACTTTCATTTCTATGATATTCATTTTTATTTTCTTTATTATTTACCTCTCCATATATTCTTTTTTCTTTATATTTTATCCATTTCCACTTCTTGTCATATTTCATTTTATAATTTATTCTTTATCAATTCATTATGGTCTTCTAACTATTTATTGATATAATAAAACATTTCCGATTGATAGTTTTCTTTTAATTGTTGTCTTATTTATTTTATAAATTGTTATTAAGTTATTTATTTCCCAGTACTTTTCTTTAATAAACCATTCCAGTATTGTTGTTTGTATTTTATACATTAATTTTTTTATTAGAAGTAATTTTTCTTGTTATAAATTTTTAGTCTGCACGATCTGGCTATATGCTTTTCTTTTTTACATTTATTTTAAAATGTTAATTGGCATTTTATTTCCTCAATTCTTCTATGAAACTATTCCACAACTCTTTCACTTATATTTAGTAGTCTCAATTCTGATATCCATTTCGTTCTTTAATATCATCAAATAGTTCAATCACGTTATAATTCTATATAATATTTTTTATTATCTTCTTTATAAATATTTCACTTGATGCAGAGTAAAAAAATTGAACTAATACTTAATTAGTTAGTGATATTATAATTTTGGAATTCTACATTTTCAGTTATTGTTATGGAAATTATTGAAAAGTGTTCGTGTTACGATGCATGTTACTATTATGGGAATATGGGGGAAATAATAATTAATTTAAAGATATAAATAACCGAAATATAAGCAAACATGTATTATAATATATTTTTTGTTACATAAAATATTTTCTTATTGTTACTTGTTAATAAACATGTTAAAATTTGTTTACAATATAAGCAGCTTTCTTATTTATTTGATTTATTTAATTATTTTTCCAAACAAAATACTTATAAGTGCACATACTCATACATATATATCATATCAATTTAATATCAATATTATTAAATAATTTATTTATAAAATAATTTATTGAATTAATAAATGCTATGAGTTATTGATGGTAATGCCTGAAGTGAGTTAAATGCAATATCTGCCCTGAGTTCTATCTAATTCCGAGCATAACGGAATTATCAACAAAGGTGTTGATTGGGTGAAATAATCTAGATTATATCGTATTGAATGATTTAATTTTAAAATTATCTTGTTTAATGCGGATTCAATTTTAGATTATAATTACATAGTTCATCCATGGAATTCTATATGAAGACCGTAAATCTGATTATAGTTAGATGCGACCACCTTGATTCCTGAAAAAGGATCGTACCGTTACAACAGATGTGTTTCTTAATGTTTCTGTGAGTTATTGGCTGAGCTAAGCATTAACCATATAATTTACATTTATTGTAATCATCTTATTTCTTTCACCATTTTGGAATGTATCTTAATTATTTATAATTATTTTACTTTAGAAAAGTAACTATGAAGTCATTCAAGTTTATGATATTTTGTTTGCTGTTCGCTTTGTTGCTCAATTTTACTGTGGCTTGTGATGATCACCATATACAGGTGTGTATTACAAAGTTTAAAAAAAATTATTTGTAAAATAATAGAGAAATCATAGGTGTACATGATGATCTACAAGCAATACCCTCAAATATTTAACAAATTGAAAACAAACACTTTTTATTTAATAACTGATACAAGTTTATTTACTTGTATTAATATATATTAGTAATAATAGTTCAACTGGAGACTGGTTAGTTGCAACAGCGATAAATACTATGTATCAAGGAACAGTTTATTTATCTACAAAGAAATGGATGGATGGATGGAAAGATGGATATATAGTAAGGTAGATAGATAGAGCTAAACTCCATTTCCAAATATTTATTGAAAGTTTTTTTTTAATAACTATTCACTTTTTTCACGCTTAATATTTAACTGTAGTAATTTCAGACGGTAGGTCACTAGAAATTTTAGTAAGCATCTTGCTACTCAATCACATAATACGAAATATATATATATATATATTGTATATCATTTATTTTTTATATTATGTGGTCATGTTTATCGGTTGCAAAATATGAAAGGGATGACTAAAGAGAGCTTGAAAGTCAGGGTTCAAATCCACACTAATTATATCCTGCATAAAGTATTATAATGATTTTTAAAAAAATAATACTTTCAATAAAAATAATTGATAAATAAATTCTACTTCTATTTAAATATTGAAAAGTTTAGAATTTAGACTTCTTACTGTGTTCAAATACTGGAAAGTTTTAGAATTAATGTTCATTATATATATATATATATATATATAGTTTTTACGGTTTTAAAAAGTTCATTCTTAACAGTTGCTTGCCATTTGGGATCCAATGTTAATTGTCCTGATGTCCTGGGGAGACCAGTATGATTTTGGCCATTTTATTGATTCATCCTGAGGTCCTTTACTTTAGCTGGTATTTTATTTCTGGGCCCTGATAGCCTGTGGTCTGCAATTTGGAAAAATGATGTCATTTCTTTTTTATAGAAAAACTGAAGGAATTGAAAGTGCATCTTTCAATCTCTTCTTCTTCAACTTTCTTCGATTTAACACATATCACCTCTCTCTATCACATCTTTTTTGGTCTCTACTGTGGCTTAGTGCTTCCATTGGTCAAGCTAATTCTTTTTATTCTCTTATCTGACCTTTGTAAATTATTTTCAGTGCCCCAAAGGCTAGTTTTTTTTAAAACAATCATTTAATTAAAAAAAACAATCATTTCCATTTTCTAAGATTAAACATGATATAAATCATTTACTTCTATTTTTAAAAAAATATCAATCTTTAATTTCGTTACAAAAAAATACTTTCTAATACTTTTATTTTTAAAATAGTTTTTCATCTGTGTGATCTATATATACCTTCAAACAACTTTTAATTTTCAGTTTTTAAGTTAAGTTTTCTTTTTAATAAATCAATTTTTATTTGCGATATTTTTATTTTAATTTTAAAATAATGTAACGACATATTATCTGTAAATCAAAAAATATATTATCAATATATTTTTATCTTCCAAATCCTTTTAATATTCTTAAAAGTTTTAACCATAAATTAGATCTTTGCATTGATTGAACTTCTTATAATCAATGATAATGCACTAGTCAAATTCATTCTCTGCATATATGAAAATAATTCAACTGTTGGTAAAAAAATTGAAAACCAACAGTAATTTCATACAAAGAATAAGGAATTTGAATTACTCATTCTAATCAGACTGAGATTAGTATAAATATAAATGATACATTAGCCAATATATTTTTATCTTCCAAATCCTTTAATATTCTTAAAAGTTTAAACTATAAAATATATCTTAGCCTAGTATCAACAAGAATGCTTTAGTCAAATTCATTCTTTGCATATATAATGTACCATATGGTCATTTTTCCTTTTGATCACTCAGGGCACCACCAGATAACTACATACCAGAAAAATTTATGTACAGTGATCAAAAGTTAATGGCAATGATGATTTGGCACTGATCAGACCCAGGGAGAGCAAGAGCTTGAGAATATTATTCAGACAATTGAGAAAAAAAGCACTGAGACAAATGCCAGCCAAGGTATACTTAAAATAACTTTAAATTTTACTAAACACAGAATAAATAAAGAATGAAAACCTGACCTACATTTTATCAGCAGATTTTTTTATCCAAAAGTATATGAGAGTATTAGTATATTAGTCATCCATGCAGATAATTTTATTTCTAACCTATGCCATAAAATGTGCCTATGACACCAGGTACATGTCAAGAATCAATCAAACAGCACATATGAATTTTTTTCAGCCTGGAAAAGAAACATCAGATCTAAGAATGTTCTAATTCTCAAAAACACCCATGGGCAGTTACATTTAAACCAGCCATGATTGGTCTCATACAAGAAAAGAAAAGATTAGGAACCATGCAATCCAAACAACAGAAAATAAAATTTCCACTAAGAAAATAAGACAATAACTTGATAAACTGCCAGCCAAATGATCTGTGGTCTGTAAAAATTGCAAACTCAGTTTGATTAAATTTAATGACAAAAAAAAACAAAGGATTGGTGAGTAAAAGAAAATTATAATATTGGCCTGAGTATTTACCAAGGGTTAGTAATATAATAAAAAAAAAACTTTAAACATACAAAGTATAACTCACAATACACTCTCAGCTAAGTAACATTTTAAGATAGAAATCTTGCCACTAAGAATTTAATACATAAAAATATGTAAATAATTAATATTCAAATTAAAAGGTCAGCAATATAAAATAATTCTTTTAAGATTAAGCTGAGAGTTGATAGAAACTTAACAAGAGATTTAGCCCTGTTTTTAATATGGAAAGATGAATTGCATTAAGGAAATATTAAATTCTGTTGGTTACACAAAGTTCAGTTTATAAAGGATTCTCTATGGCACATTTAATTTATTACAAGTTCAGGAGAATAGAAGCATTATTGGGATCAGTTCTGTATTAGGTATTTGGGTCATGATTGTAGTCACAATTTTGGAGCTCCGAAGGTTCAATCTTTTTTAGGTTTAGAACAGCACATTATGGAGATTCTTCATGGCTTAGATTCTAGACCTGATTTCAGGGATATCCACTACTATCATAGGAAATAGCAGAATTATTAACTCTTAACAGAAATCCAACTTTGTGATTCCAGTTGAATGAATATCAAATTCAAAAATTAGAATTGCTTCAACTACAGAACAGTTCAATATCAGAAAACTTAGGATGAATAAGCTGAGTGACTAAAGTAATCTCTATGAATAATTTGACTGCTGATCTGAAGTAAATCAGAGCTATGTATGTCCCTTGTAATCTCCTGTGTAATATTTTATTAGAAGTTTCAACCAGGATAAATATTTATCTCCTGCCCAATATTAAGTAGAAAAACAACATCTGACCAGGGTGTTATCTTACAAAATTAATTTTAAAAAATGTCAATCTAAGTCTCAGCTTTAAAAATAAATTAACATTTTAAAATTAAATTACTCTTATAAAAAGGTTTAATTAAACTCCACTAGCTTGTAATTACTTTAAAAGAAAACAAACATCTAAAAAAATTATTCAAACTAAAATCGATTAAGAATTAAAATATAAGATTTTAACATAAAATGATTATATGCATTATTACACATATTACTTTAATTTTTTTTTCTTTTAAATTTTACAAAAATAGAATATGGTTTTAATTTATGTGATAGAACTTTTGAATTGGATAGATTATTTGGTCTAACTATCCCATCACACCATGAAAAAATAATAAAAGTATTTCTTTACTGTTCTTTATTTAAACTTTAAACCTCAAATATTTAAAACTTTTAAAAACCCCTGGCTAAACATTTGCCCTGCATACTATTTCAACAATTTATTTTACATTAATATATTTATATTATTCATGTAAAAAATGTTATATATAGAGTAAGTTAAAAACAAACTCTTATGAAGCTTCAAAAATACCCTCAACCTCAGACCCCGGTTTCTGCCTCTAGCGTCATCAGTGAGGTGCTAGGGAATAAAAATACTTGAACTAGTCCAGCATTTTATCAATGCCTAACTATTGAGAAGAAAATCTGAAACTTTCAGACATTTAAATGTCCAAAAATCCAGCTATCTAACTCAAATAGCAGTATGGGACTGAAACTAAGTTCAGATCCACCATATATTAATAGCTCTAGCAATATAAAATCGCCAAAGCATTAATAGCAAAAAACTAAAATTAAATTGATAAAAAATCAAGTCAGATGACCTAATTTTAATAAAGCTCCTATTTACAAATGTTATACATAGAGTAAGTTAAAAACAAACTCTTACGAAGCTTCAAAAATACCTTCAACCTCAGACCGCAGTTTCTGCCTCTAGCGTCATCAGTGAGGTGCTAGGGAATAAAAATACTAGAACTAGTCCAGCATTTTATCAATGCCTAACTATTGAGAAGAAAATCTGAAACTTTCAGACATTTAAATGTTTAAATTAATCCATCTATCTAACTCAAATAGCAGCTATGGGACTGAAACTAAGGTCAGATCCACCATATATTAATAGCTTTAGCAATATAAAATCGCTTAAGCATTAATAGCAAAAAACTAAAATTAAATTGATAAAAAATCAAGTCAGATGACCTAATTTTAATAAAGCTCCTATTTACAAATGTTATATATAGAGTAAGTTAAAAACAAACTCTTATGAAGCTTCAAAAATACCCTCAACCTCAGACCGCGGTTTCTGCCTCTAGCGTCATCAGTGAGGTGCTAGGGAATAAAAATACTAGAACTAGTCCAGCATTTTATCAATGCCTAACTATTGAGAAGAAAATCTGAAACTTTCAAGACATTTGTTTTTAACTTACTCTATATATAACATTTGTAAATAGGAGCTTTATTAAAATTAGGTCATCTGACTTGATTTTTTATCAATTTAATTTTAGTTTTTTGCTATTAATGCTTTGGCGATTTTATATTGCTAGAGCTATTAATATATGGTGGATCTGAACTTAGTTTCAGTCCCATACTGCTATTTGAGTTAGATAGCTGGATTTTTGGACATTTAAATGTCTGAAAGTTTCAGATTTTCTTCTCAATAGTTAGGCATTGATAAAATGCTGGACTAGTTCTAGTATTTTTATTCCCTATCACCTCACTGATGACGCTAGAGGCAGAATCCGCGGTCTGAGGTTGAGGGTATTTTTGAAGCTTCATAAGAGTTTGTTTTTAACTTACTCTATATATAACATTTGTAAATAGGAGCTTTATTAAAATTAGGTCATCTGACTTGATTTTTTATCAATTCAATTTTAGTTTTTTGCTATTAATGCTTTGGCGATTTTATATTGCTAGAGCTATTAATATATGGTGGATCTGAACTTAGTTTCAGTCCCATACTGCTATTTGAGTTAGATAGCTGGATTTTTTGGACATTTAAATGTCTGAAAGTTTCAGATTTTCTTCTCAATAGTTAGGCATTGATAAAATGCTGGACTAGTTCTAGTATTTTTATTCCCTAGCACCTCACTGATGACGCTAGAGGCAGAAACCGCGGTCTGAGGTTGAGGGTATTTTTGAAGCTTCATAAGAGTTTGTTTTTAACTTACTCTATATATAACATTTGTAAATAGGAGCTTTATTAAAATTAGGTCATCTGACTTGATTTTTTTATCAATTTAATTTTAGTTTTTTGCTATTAATGCTTTGGCGATTTTATATTGCTAGAGCTATTAATATATGGTGGATCTGAACTTAGTTTCAGTCCCATACTGCTATTTGAGTTAGATAGCTGGATTTTTGGACATTTAAATATCTGAAAGTTTCAGATTTTCTTCTCAATAGTTAGGCATTGATAAAATGCTGGACTAGTTCTAGTATTTTTATTCCCTAGCACCTCACTGATGACGCTAGAGGCAGAAACCGCGGTCTGAGGTTGAGGGTATTTTTGAAGCTTCATAAGAGTTTGTTTTTAACTTACTCTATATATAACACTTGTAAATAGGAGCTTTATTAAAATTAGGTCATCTGACTTGATTTTTTATCAATTTAATTTTATTCATGTAACAAATCATTTCCCTTCTTTTTTTTAAAAAAAAAATATCCATCCGACTACCCTAATTCTAACTCAGTCAGGTGGTTCTTTCTTTTAACTAGCTTTCTGATATAGATTACTTTTCTCATTTTGTCTCTTCCTTTCCTGGAATCTATTATTTTTTCTTTCTCATGTTCCATTTTGTTTATTTTATATGTTTGAAGGCTCTTTTCCTGAGCAAAACTCCACATTTCTTTAAAGTCTCTCACTTTCTTACTATTCACATTGTTAATAGCAAATGGAATGAATCCCTCTTCTTCAGTCTTTACTCTATAAATAGCTTTTATTTATGCTTTAAAATCATACTTCTTAATCAATCCCAATTTTTTCAAAGATATTTAAAAACACCAGATGCATGCAAAGAACCAACAAAACAGCATGGTCTAAAAAGAAATGTAGGAACTAATAATGTCCTAAATCTGCAAAATTCCTATGGTCATATACATTTAAACAAGCCAATGTTGGTCTTATACAATAAAAGAAAAAAAATACAAACTACATAATCCAAACTACAGAAAATAAAATCTCCACTAAGTAAATAGGACAATAATCAATAAAATGCCAGCCAAAATATATTTTGTCCTTAGAAAATGCAAAGCCAGTTTTATTAAGTTTAATGAAAATAAAAGAAAAAAGGACAGGTGAGTAAAAGAAAATTACTAATATCATCCTAAGTATTTATCAAAAGTTAGTAATGTAACCAAGAAAACATTAATCATACAAAATATAACTCACAATACACTCTCAGATAAGTAATATTTCAAGATGGAAATCTTGCCATTAAGACTTCAATACATAAAAAATACATAAATCATTAATATTTAAATTAATAGGTTACACACTATAAAAATAATTTATTTTAAGATTAAGCTGTGCATTGATAGAAATTGAACTAGAGATTTAATCCTGGTTTTAATAAGGAAAGGTAAGTAACTTCAAGGTAATATCGAGTTCTATTGCCATGCAAAGTTCAGTTTATAAAGAGTCATATACAGTGGCTTTAATTTACCACAGGTTTATGAAGATGGAACCATTATCAAGATCAGGTCTGGACTAGGGAGTTAGGTAATTATTGTAGTCACAATTTTGGAGCTCTGGAGGCTAATCTTTGCAAAGGTTTAACATATTATGTTATGGAGATTCTTCATGGCATAGATTATAGGCATGATGTCTGGATGACCACTACTATTATGGAAATATAAAAATAATGACAGTTAACAGAAATCCAACTTACTGATTTCAGTTGAACAAATATCAAATATAAAATTTAAAATTTCTTCAACTACACAAAAGTTTAATAACAGAAAACTGTGGATGAATAAGCTGAGTGACTCAAATAGACTCTATGAATAATCTGACTGCTGATCTGAAATAACACAGAGCTATATATGTCATTTGATATCTCCTATGCAATATTTTATTAGAAGTTTTAACCAGAGTAAATCTCTATCTCCCACCCAATCCTAATTAGAAAAAAAAAACATCTGATCAGGACATTATCTTATAAAATTAATTAAAAAAAAAGCCAAACTAATACTCAGCTTTGAAAATAAATCAACCTTTTTTAATTGAAATACTTTTAGAAAATGATTAATTAAACTGTATTAGCTTTTAATTACTTTAAAAAGACAAGCATCTACAAAAACTATTTAAACTAAAATTGACTGAGAATTAAAATATAATATTTTAACATAAAATTAGTATGTGCATTATTACACATATAAAACTTTTAATTTATTTTCTTTTGAATCAGATAAAGTATCCAGTTCAATAAAAACAATTTAGCTGTCAGTAAAAAAATTGAAAGTTAATTTTTTAAATTGAATTTTAATTAAAGCTTTTAAAAGTTTTGGTGAATTTTTCTATGGAAGCACTCATACCGTTTAATACATGGATGATTATATAGGAGCTATGCACCTGAATATTTAGTAGTGATAAAAAGTATATGTGCTATTAAACATTAATCAGGAGCAAATTTTAGAAGTTTAGTTATTGTTAAAATAAAATTAAATAGCATCAATTTTATTTTTATGACTATTTGTCAAAAAAAAAAAAAAATAGTTTTAAATAATCAAGATTTAATTTAAGATAATGGTAAATTAATTTTTCTTCTAAAGAATTAATTTGATTTTTTAAAAGTGTACAAGAAATATCTTAAATTGTTAAGATTTAATTTTACAAAACTTATCTCTCTGAAGCTATCAAAAATTATTTGAATAATGTATTTAGAAATTAATGGGAATAAGTGCATTTATTCATAGATGTAGTTTAGTAGGCTGATTTTCTTTTTAAAAATTAAACCAGTTGATATTTATTTCTGTCACGTACATGTCTAAAATTAAAAATTACAATATTTGTACATATATATTTTAACAATTCTGTAGATATTTTAACTACTACACTTCAATCCTATATATATATGTGTGTGTGTGTGTGTGTGTTAAAAGGAACATTTGCATGGGTTAAATATATAAAATACATATTTTGCGGGTTCATCCGTGTTAACCCGCAAAATATGTATTATATATATATTCTATTATTGCATATGATTCATTGTTGGTATAAGAACCATAAAAAATGATTGGATTATTAAAAAAATATTTAATCAAGAACTTTGAGATTTGAATTGTTGCAAAAAAAATATTTTGTTGGAGATATTATTTTTTAAAAAAAATATTTTGCCTGAGATAAGAATTATTTCAAGAAATAATTATTTTGATTAATGAGATTTGATTTGTTTAAAAACACTTTTCATTTGCTCATAAGAACTGATTTATTTAAGAAAATTTGTTTGCTAATAAGATCTAATCTAAGTAGGAAGATTTATGTAGATTAGAAATATTTTGAAGTAACAACTTTATAAAATTTTTGTTGCATAAAATGGCATTTGTTTAAAAAATATATAGTGAACTTTCCTGATTGTTTTATTCTAAAGCAGCATCTGAGCTTGTATAACCCTGAACTTATTAGTTTAAACTTTTTTTTGATCGTTTGATCAGTCCCCTCATTTTTGTGATCACAATATATATATATATATGATCATTTTACAGCTGTAATTTATCTGAAATTACTAGATGAAGTTGATTTGTGCTAAAAATAATGTATTATTTTTTATAGACTCTTGTCTTTATTTTTTACTTTTTAGAAATATATAACTTACTTTATTTTTATTGTGGCATTAAATAATGGCTAAGTAATTTTAATTTTTATAGATGTAAAATAAATAGTTAATTAACAAGATGCTCCCTTAATTTAGAATGATTTAATTCATAGGAAATAATAGTTAATGATCCCATATTTGTTTTATAATAAAAATGAGCATAATTTAAATAATTTTTCCATCAAATGATAATATAAGAATTTTCATATGTTTTAATCGTAATTTAAATATTTAAAATGTATTACAATGTACAAATTTTTGTAAAAGAGAAAAGTATAAAATCAAATCATTAATTTATTTTAATGAATAATATTCCTGTAGTGTGATTTTCACTATATCACTCTCATGCAAAAAAGGGATTGATTTCCATCTGCTTTTAATAGCCTGTGGAAAGATGTAATCATAAACATATGTCCAAAGGCATGTAAAAAAGGTTTATGATCCACAAAATAAACATTTCGTGCTGGATCAGCACTCATCAGTTGATGCAAACTGCAATCTCTTGTATATATATATATATATATATATATATATATATATATATATATATATATATATATGTCAACAGATGGCGTTCTACCAAAAACACCGTCAAGCGTATGTTTACATAAACATCAGAGCATGCATTCACTATCTCTAACTTTAATTCCATTTTCAGATCATGATTTCAAGCTATTTTCTATCATCAGTGAAAGACAGGAATTTTAGAAACTAGATCTAAACACAAACTCTGAGTGTTTATGAAACAGTTTCTATTCAGCTTGCAAGCGTGAATCTTTTAGACATGTAATGTCTTCAAACTCAGCATAGCAAGCCAGATAGCTACATGGGTCTGATCTCAGTTCAGCATCACCACATAGTAGAAGCCTCTGCAATATATATATCATTGCTAAAACGACCTCAAAGGTACATTTATAAAAAAACAAAAAACAAGTTAAAAACTTGCTAATGCTTGTATTTATGTCAACGATGGCATTCTACCAAAAACACCATCAAGCGTATGTTTACATAAACATCAGAGCATGCATTCACTATCTCTAACTTTAATTCCACTTTCAGATCATGATTTCAAGCTATTTTCTATCATCAGTGAAAGACAGGAATTTTAGAAACTAGATCTAAACACAAACTCTGAGCGTTTATGAAACAGTTTCTATTGAACTTGCATGTCTTCAAACTCAGCACACCAAGCCAGATAGCTACGTGGGTCTGATCTCAGTTCAGAATCACCACATAGTAGAAGCCTCTTCAATATATATCATTGCTAGAAAGATCTCAAAGGTACATTTATGAAAAACAAAAAACAAGTTAAAAACTTGCTAACACTTGTATTTATGTCAACAGATGGCATTCTACCAAAAACTACATCAAGCATATGTTTACATAAACGTCAGAGCATGCATTCACTATCTTTAACTTTAACTCCACTTTCAGATCATGATTTCAAGCTATTTGCTATCATCAGTGAAAGACAGGAATTTTAGAAACTAGATCTAAACACAAACTCTGAGCGTTTATGAAACAGTTTCTATTCAGCTTGCAAGTGTAAATTTTTTAGACACTTAATGTCTTCAAACTCAGCATAACAAGCCAGATAGCTACTTGGGTCTGATCTCAGTTCAGCATCACCACATAGTAGAAGCCTCTGCAATATATATCATTGCTAGAAAGACCTCAAAGGTACATTTATGAAAAACAAAAAACAAGTTAAAAACTTGCTAACGCTTGTATTGTTCAGTCTATATAGATAAGAAATTAGAACAGTTTATTTGATAAGTGTCAAGTGTGCTGCTTTTACAACTTTGACACAAATCACTTAAAGTATACTAAAATTTTTATTTGTGATTCATTAGACTACATATTATCCAATAATGAATAATATGTCTGTAGTGATATTTTACTACACCACTAGAATGCAAGATAGGGATTAGTTTCTTTCTGCTATTAAGATCCTGTGGAGGATTGTAATCCTCCCCAAGATGCACATTTTGTGCTGAACTAGCACTCATGAGTTAGTTCAGAACACAATCTCTTGCAGACATCTTTATCATTGTTCACTATATTATATGGATAGCAAATTTATTACACTTTATTTGATAAGTGTTAAATGTGTTGCCCTCACAATTTTAACACAAATTACATAATTAAATATACAATGTGTAATAAAAAATTACTCTACAGAAATATTATGCATTATTAGATAATCTGTAGTCTAATAAATGACTAGTAAAAATTGTTAGTATACTATCATTAAGTGATTTGCGTCAATGTTTTGACAGCAACAGATTTGACACATCAAATAAGATGTAGTAATTTACTATCTATATGTGCTGAACAATTATAAAAATATGTGTAGGAAATTATGTTTTGTGCAAACTGATATGTGCTGGATCAGAATAAAATGGGCATCATATAAATAATAGATCATTTTCAGATGTCTTTGGTCATATGTTTATGAATACACCCCTCCACAGACTGTTAAAAGTGAACAGAAATTACACTCTATCTTGTGTAAGAGTGGTGTAGTGAAAATACCCTTGAGAAATATTTGGTGCAATATAGTAAGCACTCAACACCATTTTGAATTTTATTACGCACTCAAAATTCCAAAGATGGTTACAAAATCGCAAATTTTATCATCAATTAAAAAATCAAAATGAAAAGTTTGCAATTGTCAGTGAGTAACAAAATTGCTAATTTTGATAAATATTTAACACTTAATAAAAAATTCAGAATCAAATAATGTGAGTAAATATTTTGCATTTACATACATTATCACAATTTACATAAATCTTTCAAAAATCAAAATACAATTTACATTTGTTATAAGCTTATGAAAGAAATCAAAAGGCACTTTACATTTTCTACTTTAAATACATTAAAATATCAGCTTTTCAAGCTAATTAAGCATGCACCTTTTGAGAGTGTTAAGTAAATGAATACTTTCCTCTTTAATCTTCGATATAGTATTTATGCAAGAATAAAAAGGATCCTCTTATTCCCATGATTAAAATTCTTTTTTTTATATGAGGAAATCTGAAGAACTGTTGAGGAGAGTGTGAGTAGAATTCTCACTTTAAATTAGAATTTGAATCGTGGGAATAAGAGGATCATTTTTATTCCTGCATAAATACTATATCTTGGATTGAAGAGGAAAGTATTCATTTATTTAACACTCTCAAAAGGCGTGTGCTCAATTAGCTTGAAAGGCTGATATTTGAATGTAATATAATTGTAATCACGGCGCTAGATAAAATAATTGCTTATTTACTTTAAATACAATAAAAAACATAATTAACATACTTTTCATTAGTACGCCAAAAGACTATAACTTATAAAATATGAAATGCAGCATATTATTTTTACAAATAATAAGATTTTCGTTTTTTATTATCAGAAATTATTTATTTGCTAATGTTGATCACTTGAAGGTTTTTATTTTTTTTAAGTAATATAAATTCCATAATCTTATTAATATTGTTTTTATTAGTTAGATAATGTATATTTAAGTAGTATATGCATTTGCGTTGACCATAAACTAGTTTAAGTTTTTTTTTTCCCAATACTTTGTTTCTTAACTAGAAGATAAAGAACATGAATTAATTTAATTTGGCTAGATGATTACAAATACATTAAATTTACAAACAATATACAATTGTTATAGAGTATGACCTTCATGATTAGTATGCTTGTAGATAATCAATAACATTTATCACTTGAATGTGTCAGTGGAAATTTTGGGTGAGTTATAAAATTCAAAATGACATTGATTGTATACTATATCAGTAATTATTATTAATTGTCAATAATTTTATCTAATTAACAATTTAATCTTGGTTTTGAAAAGTACTCAGAATAGAAATATATTTTTCTTTCTTCTGTAAATTATTAAATAATTTTAATTTTAACATTTAAAAGAGACAAAGCAAATAAATTTTTATATTTATTATTTTTTTCAAAAAAACAAACAAAATATGACTATTTTTTTTTACTTTAATTAAACAGAGTTGTTTTTCTTTCTGTTTTTATTCTTTATCTCACCCCAAAAGGAAATTCAATGTAATTAATATAATTATCTTGTTTTCTTTTGACAAAAAATAAAAATACATTTTAAAAAACATTACTTTAAATTTTGACTTGTTATCAAATTTGAAAAAAGAAAATAGTTAAGCAATTGGTTCTGTCAGAATTGATCTAATTGTTTATTAATAAATTATGTGATGTAGCAGACAGGATTGAGATTGGTTCAATAAGAGTGTGTAACAATGAGTTAATATCAATGTCTTCTAAGAGAAAATTTATAAGTCAGATGTTGGAGAAGTTAGTAGGAGAAAAATATGGGAATCAAGTTTTTGATTAACACAGCATGAGAATTTATGTGTATAGCACACTATGAGTTTAGTTACATAAATGTTTTCTAAAGTACAGACATCCATGTACTAATTTAAATATCATTTTTTTCTTTGTAATCTGCTTCACTCCAAAGAAGAAAAAATGGCCCTGAAGTAATCTGTGACATCGTCTTCAGCTAAGACCATGAGTGTCTCTATGTAATAGCATGATATGAACATTTTATTGGATAAAAATTGGATAGAATTTTGTTGTTTGTTATTGTGAAATATATTGACAAGTAGAAGTGTGCATTAACCTGGAAGCAAAATGTCTTCAAGAAGAAAATCTACATGGAAAAGCTGAAAATTATAAATGCAGAGAAGTTCCAAAACTTATAACCATTGTAGGTTTTTTCTTTATGTATACATTATGATCTTGTCTAGAGATAATTTTATAAGACAGTAATTGATAAGAATGAATCATTCTAGTAGAGCAACATTTTCTTATGAAACATTTTTTTAGTTTTTGTTGAGACTTTTTTATTTCAAAATTATAAAAAAAGTTTTTACTTGCTTAATTTTTATTATTTTTGTTTTATATTATTTTCTCCCAAAATTATATACAAAATGATTAAGCTAATTTAAAATACCCTTATCTCTGTTGAAAAAGCTGTTTTTAAATTGTTGTTATTTAGATAAAAATAAGTTAATGAAAGCAAAAGATAATTAATTTGATGAATAAAAACCACTACTTAATTATTTTTGTATGAAATTATAGTTTTGATAAAATGTATAAATTTAAATTATCATATTATCATGTTATTTTTATTTTTGTTTTTTAATTATTAATCAGTTAGTTATTAAATAATTATTAAAGTATTCTAATGTTAATGTTCTTATTCATCCATCTATCTGTTCCATTGATTGTTAATGTGTGTGTGGCTTGATTGCAATATAGCTTAGTTGTTTTACGAATTTTAAAATTATCTTAGTAAAGAAAGATAACTAGAAAACCCTATAAATTATATAAAAATATTTAGAGTAAGCTATTATTTATCTCTTGTTTACAACTGCAGTTACTAGAGTTCTTACTTCCTGAGCGATTTTAGAGCACAATAGTTAGTTCTATGGATGTAGGGTGTTATGTTGGTATTTGGACATCAGATAATAACTCCTGATTACACAAAGTTATTTCCTTCAAAAATTATTAAGTCCATTTTGCTTTTGTTATTAGGGATTTAGTTTATAGTTGGTAAGGAACTATATGGCCTAGGCATTGACGATGATCATAAAGTATCAGTATTCCAGTATTATTTTCTACTATTTTATAATGGATATTTTTGCATCTAAATATGTGAATCCCAATAAATTATTGTATCATACTCTGCCTGGAGTTTGCAGCAGCTAGTGAAGTAGTCAGTTTTTAGTATATCTCTTTGAGACTCAGTCAAGGTTGACTTTTGTTTGATTTTTGTTGACTGTTGTAGAGTTGATTTTTATTATTCTTTAATGATGGGATAGCTTAGCTTATATATATATATATATATATATATATATATATATATAAGCTAATATATATATAAGAAATATATATATATATATATATATATTTCTTATAACTACCTGTGTGAAGAGCCTATTCTGTTTCTCATTTGTACATATGTATATGCAAATTTATTCTTACATATTTATTTATGATAATTGATCAGCTAGTAAATGTAAATGATAATGTATTCCTATCTCCACACATCATTAATATATATATATATATATATATATATATATATATATATATATATATATATATATATATATATATATATATATATATATATATATATAAAATATGAACATTTGTACATGGGTTAGAGTGTTTACTTTAGTTTTAAATCATTTCATAAAATAAATGTTATAAAAAATAACTGCTTTTTTTTCTATTTCAGTAAATTTTAGAGATTTATCTGATAATAAATGAATAAATACTAAAACAATTTGTAAATGTTTTGTTCAACTTTCCATTTTACTATTGGATATAATCTAAACTTTATATTATGTTATATATCTAAAATTATTATGTTATACTATATATTACATTTGGATACATTATTGGTTTGGGAACAACTATTTATTTATATAATACATCATAGATAAATCTTCAGTTAAATATAATGCATCTTTTCTAATCATTCATCGTCTAAGATTTCACTTTTATTTTTACCCACATTTCCTCACCTATTTTTTCTCATTAATTCCTTTATATTTTTCAATTATACTTTTCTACAGTCTAAACACATACAAAATATTGTTTTAATCTGTTTTATCAAAAACTTTTATTTTTGCATAGTTTTAAAATTTTTTAATATATTTAATTAATTCATATATTTACAGCTGCTTTCCAAGCAGTTGTCTCGGGTTATCGGGTTTGCTTCCCGGATGATGCTATGACACATGGGAAAAAATGAATTATATATATTTTTAAACAAATAGATAAAGAAATTTATGTCTATTAGTATTTTTTTTATTTATAAATCTAATTAAACTTTTCTTCTATTTGTAGTGTAAATCGTACACAGACTGTTGTTAATTATTTGGTGCTCATCGATGCTGTGAAGATGGCAAATGTAAAATATATTTCGAATGGTTTGGGTGTGTATAATATGTGTAATTAAACTGAAAATATAAATTATTATATAATAATAATAAATAGCTACAAAAGCAATGTGTTTTTACTTTTATAATATATCTCTAAAACTCATTTTACAATTTCAAGATAATCACTGATAAATAATAATAATAATAATAATAATAATAATTCAATTCAATTCAATTCAATTCAATTCATTTATTTAAGTGCTAAACAACAGCATAAAGCCAATTACAGCTTGCACATACAATAAAAGTGAAAATAAAACATATAACATAAAATGAAAATATAAATGTATACATAATAAAGTAAAATTTAAAAGACAAAATCAAACTTCACATTTCAGTTTAACAAGTTTACAAAATTTCTTATAATCAATGTCACACAGATTAAGTTTACTCCCAATTTGATCTATATAAAGAGGGTAACCTAAATAAAGGAGAAAATTTAAGAATATTAGAACGGCATGTTTGAATCTGATATACACAAGTAGACCTAGTATCATAACTCAAAGACCTAACTGAGATAGTTGAAACTATATCTGATAAAATAACCTGTTTATTAACAATTTTATAAAAATATTTCAAATCCCTATACTTTCGTCTAGATGAAAGATTAATCATTTTACCCTCCCAAGAAACATATTTGAAAAACTTCTTTGAAATAGACTGCAACAAGTTACATCCTTGCAAAGAACTAGGGTTCCAAATTATTGAACCATATTCAATAATAGGAAGAACCAATGAAAAAAACAATTTCCGTTTAGTATCATTACTGAACTGATAACCATGTCTAAGAATGGCAATAATAATAATAATAATAATAATAATAATAATAATAATAATAATAATAATAATAATAATAATAATAATAATAATAATAATAATAATAATAATAATAATAATAATAATAATAATAATAATAATAATAATAATAATAATAATAATAATAATAATAATAATAATAATAATAATAATAATAATAATAATAATAATAATAATAATAATAATAATAATAATAATAATAATAATAATAATAATAATAATAATAATAATAATAATAATAATAATAATAATAATAATAATTATTCCCAAACTTCTTAAAATACTTAACAATTTTACAAAAGAATATAAGCTAACATTTAATATGGAGAAATCATGTGCATGGCAAATCTTCACTGGTAATAGCATTACTAAAGTTTTCAAAGGTAGACCAAGTGCATTTCTTGGGTTCAACTTTTATTTATGTCATTTGCCTATGAGATTGCTCATACAGAAAAATTTAATAAAGAAACTGGAAAAGACTGTCAATTCACTCTCCAAAGCATACCTCTCTCTATATACAAAAATGGCTTTGCTTAACATGCTAGTGATTACAAAAATCTCTTATTTTACTCCAACAACCATTTATACCGAGGCATTTACAAATAAGATAGACTCCTTATGCAGGAAATTATTCTGGGGAAAAAGATTATCTCTATATCAGTAAAATGTCTAAGAAAACCCCTGTCACAAAATGGCCTTGGCCTTCACTCAAAACATGTCTTCAGGATACAAAAAACATTGAACATAATATCTACATGTGCACAAAAATTACCATATTTAGAAATTTCTGCCAAGATTACCCCTACAGATAGACCACCTCCTCTCCAGGGATATTTGAACACACTACTTACACCATTATTAACAATCCACACTTTTAACATTAAACCACCACAAGCTGAATATAAATATTGGGAAATTTATCAACTTCTACATCCATGTCAAGATGATGTACAAACTCCACTTCATATTAATAATAAACAATTATGTCGCAAATTCAAACTATGGTCACTTGAACCAAAATATTTTGACTTTCTCCTAAAGATAAATCTGGACTCACTACCTATGCTACACATTTTGAAATATCAAAGAAACTATAAAGATATAGATGATATATGTAATCTTTGCCATAGGGACTCAAAGACACAAAACCACCTTCTTTTCTCATGCCCAAGTTTAGAAAACATTCGTGAAATTATCAGCACTTCACTCAAGGATAAAAAAATCAATATGAAAACTTTTTTTGACTCTTTTAAAAGGGGTATCTTTGCTGAAATAAGAATCTGCACATTTTTATTCTAAGCCTTATGGTGTACAAGGTTTAATTTCATATACAATTATAACCCCAGGAGACATCCAAACACATTCAGAAATAAGCTGCAAACCATACATGAAAGAGACATGAAGAGTACAGATCAATCTAAGTACATTGACACCAGAAAAATTTAAGAACTTATATAAAAGCACCAACAAAAAAACTATATCTAACATGGATCATTGTGCCAGTTCTGAAGTCAACTGACAAATTAGACACATTCCTGCTTTAATTTAATTGAAGTACATCTAATTGTATATAATCATATGATTGAGTGATCATATTTGACTTTGTAAAACTGTTTTTTTCTTAAATACTTCTAGTTTGATAACACATACAATCACTGATCAAATCATTGTACATATATAGTTTTGTGAATCAATTTATATATAAAAACTATGTTGTTAAATGTAACTTGTATAACCTTATAGAATACTACTACTACTACTACTACTACTACTACTACTACAACTACTGCTACTACTGCTACTACTGGTACTACTACTACTACTACTACTACTACTACTACTACTACTACTACTACTACTAATAATAATAATAATAATAATAATAATAATAATAATAATAATAATAATAATAATAATAATAATAATAATAATAATAATAATAATAATAATAATAATAATAATAATAATAATAATAATAATAATAATAATAATAATAATAATAATAATAATAATAATAATAATAATAATAATAATAATAATAAAGGAAAATGCAATACTAAGATTTACTATTATAATTATTATCAAATAAATCCACAAATATTCATATAAAATATATTTTCAAGTAATATAATAATTTATATAAAGTGTAAAAAACATGTGGGACATAAAATAATAATGAACATCAAATTTGTCCAGCAAAATGTTCCTAAGACTATGAATTTATTCTCAGGATAGACTAGTGGTGCACAATCGTTTTACACTTCTGATGCCCTTCTTATGATGAAAATTTGGCATGACCTATTTTTTGTTTCAATCATGCTTAATTATGACTGTGTAAAAATATTCGTAATGAAATGATAGTAGTTTTAATTACAAATTTATTTCCTAATAATTTAGTTAAGCACATATGATTTTAACCTTTTTTGTAAAAAGCTATTTTTATAATTACATTTGTTAAATTAATATTTATGGAGCCACAAATCAGCAACTTGAATTATAAAATACATCTGAGTCTCATTTTATGTGGTAGATAGGTTTCACAGTAAAACCTGCATTAAAAAATTGCACAAAAATAGACTTAATTTACCTTGAAAAATGTGGGGTAGGTTCCATTTTTTTCAAATATCACATAAAATCACAGCAACAATATAAAATTACTTTAAAATTCACATAAAAAATAAGAAAATAGGGTGTGACTAATAAAAAATTTACATATTTGAAAAAAAAATGATGCAAGACAATTTTTTTTTACTTTTTTTAACTATTTGATTTTATTCCAAACTATGTGTTTTATGTGTAATTTATTTTACATTTTTATACATATTTTAATCATTATTACTAGTTGACAATGTGTGGTTTGTTTATAAACTGGTAAGGCATCAGATTCATCACAAGAGGAAATACAATTAGAGCCAATTTCACTGTCATGTTATGTTAATGGTTTTCTGTCAACAATGTAATCGGTAATTAAACTTTGAGATGATGATTTTACTTACTGTTTATGAAGCTTGTGATATCCAGAGTGCTATGTCTAGCTGTTAGAGAATGCAGCCAGACCCAGTCAATGCTTTGACATATAAAAAAACAAATATATATATATATATATATATATATATATATATATATATATATATATATATATATATATATATATATATATATATATATATATATATATATAAAACATGCTTCCATAAGTACATTAATAATGAATAATGATTAAATTTTCTTTTATACACATATATACATGTAGAAACTTTTAGACAAAAAGAAGTTACAAGTAAAAATATTTAAAAACTTTTAAAGATATATTCTTTTTAAGTACAAATTAAAAGTTCGTAACTATTTTTACTTGTAATTTTTTTCTGTCTAAAAGTTTTTCCATGTGTAGATATGTGCATAATGAAATATAAACATACACATACATAACACATACATACAATTATTTAGCTCTGATTAGAATTTAGTGCAGAAGTCATGTCATTAACAAGAAAATGATTTTTTAATTGATTAAAAAGTTGAAGACTTTCTCGATATCATTTTTGCTGTGAAACGAAACAGAATCCACTTCTGTTTCATTATGTTTTAATAACTCTTCTAAGGTATCTAAATTTATTGCCAAACTTTTTTTCAACAGGCACTTAAAGTATGTAAAATATAAGGTGTGTATATAAAACAGACAAATCCCGATTTAAAATGAAATATGAACTTCTTTATCACATAAAAGAAAACCGCATAAAAATATATTAAGAAGAAACATAATATGCATAACTTCAAAATCACATTAAAAATCCACATAAAAATAAGACCCAGGTGTATATATTTAAAAAATTGAGCCTAAAATGTGTTTTTGTTGGATTAAAGTGAGTTAATCTGTGCTTTTTTTAAAGGTGTTGAAGTAAAATACACTTCAATTCAAACTATTTATTATCAATGTTATAATAGTTGTAATTGTAATTTTAAAATATAACTATCAAAATAAAAACATTCTTGTATATACTGTAATGAGCACATATGTACATTACATTATTTTCTATTAGTAAACATAAAAAAAAAAGTTCACCAATAAAAATTTCTTTTTTAAGAATTAAAAACTTAAAATTAAAAATCATCTTAAACTCGTATATATATAAAATCACACAGATAAATAATTATTAAAATAAAACTTTATTATAAAAAGAGTAGTTTAAAATTAAATTTTCAGAAAAGATTTAGAGATAAAAATATATGTTTAAGTTTGAAAACAAATTAATTAATCTTTTGTAAAATGGAAATGATTATTTTAATTAGTAAACTAGCCTTTGGGCATTTAAATGTATAAGCATCGGTCAGATAGGAAAACAATAGAAACTTTTAGCAAATGAAAGAAATCCATCAGGAAATCGGACCTCAACGAAAAGGTTTTCACCATCATGATGTAATGTTGAGTTAATCCACAAAATTATTATAAAAGGAAAGGTTTAAAAATAAAAAAAGTTAGTTTGTTATTACAAGTGGACAGCTATGTGTTAGTGCAGAGTTAAAGGAGAAGGGATTGAAAAGATGCTCTCTTCAATCCCTTCAGTTCTGCTAGAAAGAAAGAGAAATGAACTATCATTTTCTGCATTGAGGACCAGCTGCAGTAAAAAACCTCTGGATGAATAAATAAAATGGCCAACAGAATACCAATCTTTTTTGGACGGCATGTGAATTCATGTTCAAATGGCAAGCAACAGATAAAGATGAACTGTTTTAAACCATAAGAACTTTATAATTAATGAGCATTAAATTAATAACTTTCCATATTTAAAATAATTAAGAAATAGAATCCTATCTGATCATTGTTATTTATTAATTAGTTATAATTTTATTTAATATATTTCTTTTGTAAAATAATTTCCATTTATTTATTTATTTGTTCTTTAAGGTTTATTATGATTTCTGTTTTTCATTAAACTATTTATATAAATATTAAACTTAAGTGCGGCATGAATGGCTATTTAGATTTGTAAAGTTATATGAAGGGAGGGTAATCTTACATTATTTGTTTCATAGTTAAATTGGGTCAATGGATTGGATATATGGTGTAGTTAGTAGATGTAATGCAAGATTCGCTATGGGCAGAATCGTTTGTATATGCCGCACTCACCTGTTTGCCTATGGAAGAAATTATAAGTTGGAGACCGCAGTTCCTTTCTATGGGGTTTTTTTTTATTGCTCTTCATGTCTGATAGATGTAGTATTCCTATCTGATGAGAGGCAATTTCTTCTCTTAACTTTTTGTGGGGCTGTATTTCGTATTACATTGAATACATCGATGTATCAGATGAATTGGCATTAGTTCGACTGCGAACATTTGTCCTAAGGTTAAATAAGGATAGAATATTTTCTTTTCAAATGCAAATTTATGTAGTCTATTCATACTTGACATTAAATAAAAATGCATTAAATTTAAGTTGTTTATAGATGCTTGCATGGATTGGTATCAGTTAATTATGTTTTGGGAATTCATATTTAATTAAAATATATAGATATTTGATAAATAATGATACATTATGGTGAGTATCTAAAATGTATTTATTCGGATGTCTTTTAAGTTATTGGTGTCAATGCAAGCATCTTATATATGAATGTTAATGGGTTACTTATAAATTTCCCTCTGCAATTGACAGTATCAATGACTTTATATTTTGATCACTTATGTTTATTTTGAAATGTCTTTAACCGTGAAATCTATGTAACCGATCTATACTCAACATGTTTTAAAACAAACTTTTTTAAATCCATTTGTGCAAACTAATAATAGTATAAAATTTAAAATGTAAATTAAAAATCTAAAATAAAAGTTAAAAATAAAGTTACAATAAACATATTAAAATAAAAATGTTAATTGTTATATATATATATATATATGTGTGTGTGTGTGTGTGTAAATAAATTGTTGTATGTTAAGTACTAGCAGTGGCTTATTTTATTCTTTTTTATATATTCTTAGAAAAAAATTTATATTATATTATTTAAACTCTGCTATTCCTAGAGCTAGTGACAATGAGCTAACGACCGGATATCAAAATGTATAAATAAAATAAAAAAAAAATTTTTTGACTTATGTATCTGCCTACTTTATAAATTTTTCTAGGTTCAAATGCCTAGATGGCGCCCTGTAGTGCAGATTATGTTAAGATCATATTTCTCCAGATCGATCCTAGCTTTATGATCTTTCACATGTAGCCAACTTCAAACCCTTGTACTAACCTTAAATTTCCGATGCAATAGGGCTTTATACGTTCAATCCACGCTAGTTTCCTTAAAGAAAAACTATTATAAATGTGTGTTAAAATTAACTCATTTGAAATTTAATCTAATCATTTCTATTAATAAATTCATGTTAGAATTATTCATGAATTTATATATATTATAACTGTGTGGATTGTGCTTATATATTTATAAATATTTAAATGTACATATTCGTTCTAATGTTTCATTGCGTCGGAATGTTTTATTTTACTTTAAATAGTTTGTTCAAATTTTCAGTGATTAAAAGCTACATTCTTTCGATAAGCTTTCAGATTGTCTCTTTCCAAAAAAAATGGGTAAAGTTTTTATTAATTAGAAAAAGATAAGTATTTAAAATGTAAGGACAATCCTAATAAAAATCATTTTCTGATTTGAAAAATTCATTTTCTAATTAGAAAATGAATTCAAGTTAATGAGTTTGAAAGCCTTATCGAAGAAATGTATCTAAAAACAACTAGTAAACTTTTGTAAGATTGATTAGGAAAGAAGCGCTAGCCTGAAGGCATCAGATACAGATAAATAGCCCAGAAAAAGTTTCCAAGCAGCTATTATTCCTCATTAAGAGAAGCCATATATATATTTGAATACAGAAGAAGTCGCCCAGTTAAATTATGAAGTAAAATAGTGTTTCTACCATGGTGGGGGGGACTTAACTTCAGGAGTCTGACTACGGTTCCTGAAGTCCCCTGAAAATCTTCAATGTGGCTGTAATATAGAAATTCATATACTAATTGTAAGCTGCTGAAACCTTAGAGAAATCCTTCAAAATGTCATTCAAATAATTTTCCAAAATGCGCATCTACCTTTCATCCAACTGGACTCTGCCTTGTGTAATTTAAGGAGCCAACCATGAAGAAATGGTAATATCTTTCTTATATGAACCGGTCTTCGAAATTTATTTTACACTACCTTTAAATTAAGTACTGTTAAAAGCTCTTCTTTTTCCTAAATGTATTCATGCTATTTTAAATTATGTAGTAATTCTCTATCTTAATCTCTAGTCATTAAATTTAATATTTGTTAACTTTCTCTTTTCTTACGATGGTGGTTTGTTTATTTAACCTTATTATATATTTGAGATGATTATTAAGGTCTTTTATTTTTATTATATGCTAGTAAAACTTCAACTTGATAATAATTTCCTTCGTTGCATCTGCCTTGTTAAATAATATTATATTTATTTTTATAGTAATTTTTACCCACTAGAACTAATTCGATACAGTTCTATTAATTATCGAGTTGAAGGATTTATACAATTTTTGCTATTTTATTAATGGCTAATAACATCAAATTATTAGTTCAATTTCTAACCTATGCTCCTGGCCACTTTACTGAGTTTATAATATCTATTTATTCACATTAATATATTGTTTTGCAAAAAGGTCGATAAAGGAATTAAATGAATATGTTCCAATTGAAATTTTATACTTTTTATTAATATACAGGAAGGACATGAGATTTAGGGCATAATTAATATAATTTCTA
Source organism: Epiperipatus broadwayi (assembly GCA_028023455.1). Taxonomy (NCBI): domain Eukaryota; kingdom Metazoa; phylum Onychophora; class Udeonychophora; order Euonychophora; family Peripatidae; genus Epiperipatus; species Epiperipatus broadwayi. Next base: position 1,780,800 of record JAQFVV010006328.1, on the reverse strand, counting down.
ATTGCATTAAATACTTTTTGATTAAAGCACGTTTGACTTTAATTTAACTTGATCAGGTCATCACTTAGAGCACTCTTTATATAAATTGGGTTTTACTATTTAAATACAATGATTACCAAGTCATCATTTAACGAACGTTATTGACACGAGCCATCTCCTGCTTCATAGGCTTGTACTCGGTGATATTTCTATTAGTTTAATTATCTAAGAAGAAAGCACTTCCTCCACTTGCTCATTTTTTATTTTATTGGAACACCAAAGGCTTGTGGCTATGACCCAGCCTGGTTTCCCCTCATACTTAAATCACCGACCAGCCACCATATTTATCATGTTCATTTTATAGCTCATAAGTCATCAGTACCGTTTATTTTTCAGTTCCAGTAAAGCCCACTCTAATGCTCTTAAATCATGATGAATTGATTTTATTAAAGTCGAACAAATTCATATTTATTTATAATTAAGTAAGTTTTCTATTAAATATTAAAGTTATGCCCTAAATACGTATCTTGCTTCATGTGAATTGATTTACAAATGTGAAAGCAAATATCACATTCTTTCCTTTAAAATCAGAATAATAATTTCAGTCATAGCCAAATACCTTTATCTACCTTTACTTTGTTGTCAGGGGCATAGACATATATTTATCATATAATATTGCATAATCGTATTGGCATATAATAAGGACTGCCATTCTTGTTGTAAATATAAATTCCCTTAAAGACTAGAGGTAATTTATATAATTACAATCTAAAAGTTGAACAAAATTATAATTATTATTAAACATTTTATTAACACATTTGTTTTTTTCTTTCTTTTTATTCAAATTATTTTAATATTAATGCTCACTGTCTGCATTGGCAACCCTAACATTTATATATGAGTTGACTTATAAAGATTCTTAGTTATTTTATTATACTTCATTAGAGTTAAATCAGGGATCTCATTATTCATCATCATCCGTTGAGCTACTTCCTTGGCGCATATTTATGTACCATCGATATATGTCATCCATTGATTTTATCTGAGCTCATAAGTTGGGTTTGAATTCAGTTTGAACTACCTAAGTTTGAATCTGACTTTGAGTTTGGGTTTGTTGATGTGTTGGCTTTTTTTGACCGGTACATTCGTTAGGTTTTTGGTGCCCAATGTGGGGCACCAGTTGTAATTATCCAGAGAAATATGATCTTAATGTAATCTGCACTACAGGGCACCATCTAGGAATTTGACCTAGAAAAATTTATAAAGTAGGCAGATACGTAAGTCATAAAAACATTTTTTTATTTTATTTATACATTTTGATATCCGGTCATTAGCCCATTGTCACTAGCTCAAGGAGTAGCACAGATTAAATAATATAATATAAATTCTTATCTAAAAATATATAAAAAAGAATAAAATAAGCCACTGCCAGTACTTAACATACAAAAATTTATTTACACACACATATATATAACATTTAACATTTTTATTTTAATATGTTTACTGTAACATTTAACTTTATTTTTAACTTTTATTTTAGATTTTTAATTTACATTTTAAATTTTATACTATTATTAGTTCACACAAATGGATTTAAAAAAGTTTGTTTTAAAACATGTTGAGTATAGATCGGTTACATAGATTTCATGGTTAATGACATTTCAAAATAAACATAAGCGATCAAAATATAAAGTCATTAATAACGTCAATTGCAGAGGGAAATTTATAAGTAACCCATTAGCATTCACATATAAGATGCTTGCATTGACACCAATAACTTAAAAGACATCTGAATAAATACATTTTAGATACTCACCGAAAAGTATCATTATTTATCGAATGTCTATAAATTTTGATCAAATATGAATACCCAAAACATAATTAACTGATAACCAGTCCATGCAAGTGTCTATAAACAACTTAATTTTAATGCATTTTTATTTAGTGTTGAGTATGAATAGACTACATAGATTTGCATTTGAAAAAAAAAATTCTATCCTTATTTAACCTTAGGCCAAAAGTTCGCAGTCGAACTAACGCCAATTCATCTGATATATCGATATATTCAATGTGATATGAAATATGGCAGCACAAAAAGTTAAGAGTGTATACAAATGATTCTGCCTGTAGCAAATCTTGCGTTAAATCTACTAACTACACCAATATATCCAATCCATTGACCCAATTTAACTACGAAACAAATAATCTAAGATTACCCTCCCTTAATATAACTTTACAAATCTAAATAGCCATTCACGCCCAACTTAAGTTTAATATTTATATAACTAGTTTAATGAAAAACAGAAATCATAATAAAACTTAAAGAACAAATAAATAAATAAATGGAAATGACTTTACAAAAGAAATACATTAAATAAAATTATAACTAATTCATAAATAATTTTAGTCAGATAGGATTCTATTTTTTATTTTTTTTAAATACAGAAAGTTTTTAATTTAATGTTCATTAATTATAAAGTTCTTACAGTTTAAAACAGTTCATCTTTATCTGTTGCTTGCCATTTGAACATGAATTCCCATGCCGTCCAAAAAAGATTGGTATTCTGTTGGCCATTTTATTTATTTATCCAGAGGTTTTTTACTGCAGCTGGTCCTCAATGCAGAAAATGATAGTTCATTTCTCTTTCTTTCTAGCAGAACTGAAGGGATTGAAGAGTGCGTCTTTTCAATCCCTTCTCCTTTAACTCCACACTAACACATATCTGTCCACTCGTAATAACCAACTAACTCTTTTATTTTCAAACCTTTCCTTTTATAATAATTTTGTGGATTAACTCAACATTACATCATGATGGTGAAAACCTTTTCATTGAGGTCTGATTTCCCGATGGATTTCTTTCATTTGATAAAAGTTTCTATTGTTTTCCTATCTGACCGATGCTTATACATTTAAATGCCTGAAGGCTAGTTTATTAATTAAAATAATCATTTTCATTTTACAAAAGATTAATTAATTTGTTTTCAAACTTAAACATATATTTTTATCTCTAAATCTTTTCTGAAAATTTAGTTTTAAACTACTCTTTTTTTAATAAAGTTTTATTTTAATAATTATTTATCTGTGCGATTTTATATATATATGAGTTTAAGGGGATTTTTTAATTTTCAGTTTTTAATTCTTAAAAAATAAATTTTTATTGACAAACTTTTTTTTATGTTTACTAATAAAAAATAATGTAACGTACGTATGTGCCCGTTACTATACATTAACATTTTTCTTTTGTTAAACAGTTTGCTAAGATTTTAAATATTTTATAATATATTTAACTTGTACTAATAATAAAATTAAAATTTATACTTTGTAAAAAACGAAAACAATATATAGTTTCTAATGAGATTTTTTTTTGCTGAATTTCTTTAGAAAGATTGTCAAAATTCTATAAATATGATGTTACTTTCATTTTCAAACAAGATGATAGACACATACAGTTCAGCTGATTTTTTAGTTTATTTTTAATAAAATTCATGTTTCAAAATGTCTGTCCTCAAAATGGTGTTGATCCAAAAATCGACAGAAGTCCAAATGCATATGTTTTTAATTGAATATATGTATCAGGAAAACTGTTTCAAATATCAAAATCAACTTTATCTTGCTATTTAAGATTTAAAATTGTGTAGCAAAGGTAGATTTTTGTCTGCTGTTTCACCGACTGACCAACTATTTAAAACATTGCACACTTTTATTAATTTGAAATAATTTGACAAAATATGACAATAATTATGAAATAAACATGAATATATAAACACTGCCTTCACCAATATAAGAATAGTTTTTGTATCAAAACAGATTATTATTCAGATAAAAAAGTCCACAATTATATACTGAATAATGTTAACTATACCTTTCTTTGGCCTTGATCTCATATATATATATATATATATATATATATATATCATATATATATATATATATATAAGATCGGTGTGATATGTTTCAGTTATAATTACCTGGATTACCACAGTCCACTGATGATGTCCCTTGCTGTGGTGAAAGGTACTGGGAAAACAGTCTTATCAGCAGTAATACAGAGAGCACACTATGCTGAGATGTCCGAAGCATAACAACAACAAAGTTCACACAAGGGGAAAAAAAAACACTGAGTGTTTTCTGCCTGCTCTTTTATATTCCCCTTGTTCATAGTCATGTTTACATTTTTTTTTTTTGAAGTATAGTTTTTACATGTATTTTTGGGTGACGAATTCGTATTTAATTTGATCAATTACTTTTATTTGATTAATCTACTTTAGTACAAAGCACATCCTTTTATTTGTTTAATTTTATTAAACACAATATTTACTCTAATTCATTATCAGCTTTTAATATTACAATTTGTATCAGCCACATTCCTTTCACATTTGGGACATCAACTATCTTTTAACTAAAAGTTTAAATATTCATCTATACTAATTTCAAACTGTAGTATTTAATTTAAATATCACTGTTTGTTTCACTTTATATACATTTTAGCTATATATATATATATATATATATATATATATATATATATATATATATATATATATATATATATATATATATATATATATATATATATATATATATATATATATATATTACTCTATTTTTATCCAGTAAATAACTATTCTATGTATATAAAACACATCCCCCAACTCCAGAAAAATGCAATATTAATTAGATAGCTTTAAATATCATCATTTAATTTGTATGGTTTCATTTTTTCCATTTTGTTCTGAATGTATGTCATTTCATTTAGTTTTAAACTCAATATTGAGTCCCTTTGATTATTTTCTAATATTGCCTCTTTGTCTATTACTTCCTGTTGTTTTGTTTCTGCAGTTTGCCACTCATCTAGTAATCCCTCATTTGAAATATCTAGTAACATTTGCAATTCTTTAACAACCCACTGCTGGTTATGGCTTATATGTCTCTTATAAGTAGTATCATTTTGTAATTGGTTGATTACTACTTGATGCCATAACAATTTTGTGATTATCTCTTCTAACCATTTCTTTTGTAACATACCATGGACCCAAACATTTTCCCCATTTACAAATGTATTTACTTTTAATCACTGTTTTCCTTTTCAGATGGATTAGGCAGTAATGCAGATAATTTAATACACAAGTTCAGGCCCATCATCAATTCTGTGAAAGACTTCCCAGTAGTTGTTGATGACATTGATTATTCGTACAACTTTCCATTATTAATTGCTTGTTGTAAATCATGATTGTCCATTTTCTTTAATACCTTCTTTATTCTTTGAACAACCTTTTTTGTAAAGCCATTAAACACCAGGTGATATGGTGATGTGTGTATATGTTTGACATCATTGTTTTGAAAATAATCTTTAGCTTTTTTTGTGATGAATGCTATCCCATTATCAGATACAATGGTTTCTGATAAACTGTGACATGTGAATACCACATTTAAGGTGTTAATAGTTTCATTAGCACTTAATCTTTAACAATTGACACTCTGTCAATTTGGAATAAACCAGCATGGTCTATTTGGACCCTTTTCCAGACTCTCATTGCTATTTCCCACAGATCATAGTCTTTATTCCCCCATATTTATTTATATTTGACATGCAGAACATTATTTTAATATTTTGCTCTATATCTGTGTTTATTTTGGGTCACCAGATGTAGTTGTGAGCCAATCTTCAGTTCACACAACTCCCAGGTGGCCTTCATGCAGTAAATTCAAGACTTGATGTCTTCCTTCTATATGTATCACAGCCTTATCACTCATCAAAATACACTCTTTACAAATGGATAATTTGTTTCAATTTGGCCAAAAATTTGGGTCAATGAAATGAGGCCTAGAAACTAGCCATCCATTTCTAATCCATCAAAGCAATATCTGATAGACTTGATCAGAGCTTATTCTCCTGGCTACCGTTTTACTATTTAATATGGCTGATTTTAGGGCATCTATATAATTTATTTCACTCTCTGTAGTTATTTGATCCTGTTTATTCGGGATTTTTGACAGCATCCACATGAGCAATTTCCCCTTTTTACATTTTAATTTATAATCATACACTGACATTATATTCCCCCAATGCATCATGCATGGACTTAAAATTTATGTGCTAGATGATTGTGTCTCAAAATTCCATGAAGTGGCTTTTAGCCAATAACTATGTTAAAATTTCTTCCAAACAGAAACTCATGAAAGTTTTTAAGGCTGAACATAATTGCTAATGCTTCATTGTCAAGTTGGCTGTAATTTTTTCTGCTTTCATAAGATGTCTTGATGCATAAGAAATGGAGTGTTCACTTTTATAATATGAATGAGATAGAACTGCTCCACTCTCCACTCTGATGCACTATTAGTTAAACATACTTCTTAACTAATATTATAGTGCACCAAAAGTTTTTCAGAAGACAATAGACCTTAGTTCACTGGAATGCTTCTGTGTGTATTTCTTGACCATTGCCACTCTTTATTCTTTTTTAATAGTATGTATAATTGTTTGACCACATGAGCTTTATTTTTTAGAAAAGACTCAAAAAAATTATAAGCTCTAAATAAACCTGCAACTGTTTGATATTGGTAGGTGTTGTCACATTTTTACTGCTTTTACTTTCTTTGGAGATAGTTTCTTGCCCTTGTAAAATTAAATGGCCTAGAAATGTTAATTCCTTTGCCATTAATATGCTCTTTTGGGTGTTGAATTTAATCCCAAATTTATATAATTTTCTGCATGTAGTGAAAAATCTTTTAGCATAACATTTATTTCGAAGTTGCAGTAATGAGTATATCATCATAATATGGTATGGCCCCTTCTAACTCCTGTGACAAACCATTAATCTTTCCTTGAAAAATATTTGGTGTTATGGAAATTCTAAAAGTAAACAGTTACAAAACAAACACGTCTATATGGGTCATTAATGCTAATGTCTCCACTGATTTTTCATCACCTTAATCTGGTGAAATGCAGAATTTAAGTCTATCTTTTCAAAACAAAATGCATTTTTCAGCCTAACCAGTATTTCCTTTATGTTTTGTATGGGGTAAGCTCCCTTGTTTAAAAATTTGTTTACCATTATATAATAATCATCACATAAACGGATTTCTCCATTAGGCTTAGTTATTACAACCAAAGGTGTGACCCAATCAGATGTGTCAATGGGCATTAACACGCATTTATCAACCAATGACTTTAGCTTATTCTCACCTTTAATTCATAGTGCAAATGGAATTTTCTATGGTTTATAAACAACCAGTAACATATTTTTCAATAAATCAATTGTGCATATTAACCCTAGTTCTTTATTAAAAAGATCAGGATATTTACTATTTCTTGTTCCAGGAAGATTTTCTTTATTATATTAATTTGCATCCCAATTTCATGGAATCATTTCCTCTCTATAATGGGACTATTTTTTTTTCTTTTACCATAAATAAAAGTAGATTCCCTTTTTTACATTTGTATTTAACTAGCACTTTAATCTGGCATAATATTTTGAGTGCCTGACCATTTATATCTCTCACATTAATGTTTGTTTTCTCTAAAAAAATCTCCACATTAGCTGATGACAAAATTTTCCAATTTGTGAGTGACATTATGAAAATTTCAGATCCACTATCTATTTCCACTTTAATTTCCTTCTCACAAATAATTAGTTTAATCATAAACTGGCATATACTTTTTACATGCAGATTTTTAATCATGTGGATTGTCATCAGCTTGCCTCACCTATTGTGAAGCATGGGTACCATATTTTTTTGTATTTCCCTTTTCTACTTGTCTACACACTAATGTCAAATGCCCTTTTTATCAACTTTGAAACACCCTTCTTTGTTCCATTTGCACTCTTTTGAAATGTGGTCTGTTTTTCCACAGGAAAAACATGTTACTTTAGCATTTTTGCTACTATTTGCCTTTCTCTGGCTGTAGTTCTGCCTCATTGTTTTGAATACTCCCATTTTTTAGTTTTTCATTTGATTTCGATCTAAAAGTTTGACCTAATTCCATTATTAGCTCATAAGCCATACCACTTTTAATGGCCACTTCATAGGTTAGCTGAGGTTCTACTAGCAGTTGTTGTCTGAACATATAATCAGACAAACTCCATAGCAACTGATCCATAGCCACAATCCTTAGCTAATTCTCTCAGGGCCATGTTGTATTTTTTTATTTTTTTCTAGTAGATTGCTTTCTCACTATGTGACATGAAGCACAAGATATAAAATGATCATTTAATTTCTTGATCACCTCCTCATACTTAAGTTTCATGGATAAAGGTAGTTTTCCTTGTGAAACACATGTTCTGCAATTTTCCTCTTATTATCAGTTATCCCATTCAAAATAAAAAAAATCAATATGAGTTATATAGAATGGCCATTATGATGCATTACTACCCTTAAATTCACCTATAATGTTCTAACCTAACAAATTCATAATAACTAATCATTGTCACATCAAAGGAGAAAAAATAATTTCTAGGACTGTTTACAAGATTTAATCTTGACTATACCACTTATTTTATGTGTACCCAGATCTGTCTGACCAACCAGCAAACATGAATATACATTAAGTAAACAGATCAACAATTTAAAACCTTGCACACTTTTATTAAAGTAAAATAATTTGACAAAATATGACAATAATTATGAAATTAACATGAATAAATAAATCATGCCTTCACCAATATAAGAATAAGTTATTGTATCAAAATGGATTATGATTCAAATGAAAAAGTCTACAGTTATATACTAAATAAAGTTCCCTATATCTTTCCCTGACTTTGAGCTCCTACCCCCAAAGAGGGTCTTATGGTGTTTTTAAAATATATAAGATTAGTGTGATCTGTTTCAATTCCAATTGGCTGGATTACTTCCTGGTACTGTAATCCTGGATTTGCAGTCCACTGATGATGACCCTTGCTGCAGTTACAGGTATTGGGAAAAACAGTTCACCCAACAGTAACACAGAGAACACATTATGCTGAGACATCCAAAGCACAACAGCAACAAAGACCACACAAGAAGAAAACTATGTGTTTTCTGCCTACTCTTATATTTCCCTTATTCATAGTTGCTTGTGCTTTTCTACTTTTCTGGATTATAGTTTTTACATGTATTTTTGGGTGAAAAATTCAGATTTCATTTGATAAATTACTTCTATTAATATAATCTATTTTAGTACAAATCACATTCTTTTATTAGTTTCATCTTTATAATCAAAAAGGCCGGTCATATATATATATATATATAATGTGACATTACTTTTATAAGCTTGTATTTACAAAAATGCAATACAGAGAGCATACCAATAGATCAAAAAAGTTCTTAATTAATAAGTGCCCTATGAGAAAACATTTAAAATCTCTATTGAGAATCCTCCAATCTCCAGACCAACTGTTTTTGAGCTTATGGATCACGTCAGTGAAGAGCTAGAATATTCGGACACTAGATCTAAAATATCAACTCAAAACCCAGCACTAATTTCATACGTAATATTTAAGTAGAAACTTTGAATTTTTCAGACATGAAAATGTCTTTAAACCCAGCTATCTAACTTAAACAGCCATCTGGGACTGAACTAAATTCAGATCTACCATATTTTAATAGCCTCAACATAGCCAAAGCCTTAAATTATATAATCAAAAAAAACAAAACAAAAAACAAGTCATATATAACGTGACATTACTTTTATAGGTTTGTATTTACAAAAATGCAATAATAATAATTTTACTCTACACATATAACACTGTCTCTCTGTATTTTCTAATTCACTTTTAATATTTGCAAATTTTGAATTTATATTTTCTCGATTTTCAAATCATTAGTTCTAGGTGAAAAACTGCTTGATCAATATCACTAAAAGGTGAAATATTCACATTGGTAGAAATTATTTTGAGCGGTCTCAATAAAACACTAAGGTTACCTTTTTTTTTCTAAATTCTTTAAATCTCTAACCAAATTCCGATTTCCTATTTAGCACTATTTGCATGAAATATGTTAAATTTATTGAAATATGATCCTGTTGACAATTCTTCAAGGTAAGAAAATGTAGCAATGTGTCTTTCTCTAAATCTTCTATAAAATAACATATTTTTTATATTTAAAAGCCAGTATTTCTTCTAAAAATAGCTATATATCTCTTCCCTTGCAGTTTCTTGTTTAGTGTGTTTAAATGTATGACCATATCCACCATAAAATGAAACTTTTGTAATCAAACTTGATTATTGAACTGAATGTATTTTTTTTTTTTAAAAATAATTTTATTTCTTCAGTGTAAGCCACAAATCACAATAACCCACTGCTCCTTTGGAAAATTAAAAAAAAAGATCTGAATATTGGCTATTGACTTCATTAATAAGTTCACAAAATTGCTCATGATATAATTTATTGCCATTATTTTGTTCCCAATTTGTACAAGTAGGTCCATAACTAATGTTATTTCCTTCAAAACTGTTTAGGAACTAAGTGCTTTTTGATGAATTGTGCAGTTAAAAGAAAAAAAAATATATCATGCAAAATTTCACCTTTTCTACTTGGTGCTCCATTGCTTGCAATTGTTATTATTTTATTAATATAAAGATTTTTAATTTTCAAACAATTGTAACAGCAGATTGTATATTCTCACTTTGGGTTTGTCCTTAAGTGGTAGTATATTAAAAAACTCTTCTTGAGATCCGTCAGAGTTATCATGTGTATAAATAAGTACAACCTGTGCAATATCATTTACAAGCAAAATTCATCACAGGGAATAGAATATCCTGGTGTTAAATTTAATTCTGTAATCTGCTGAATAGATAATCTTCTGTCATTTGAACAGTTCTGTTTTTTACTGTTTTATTTGACAATAACACGTCTCTCATTGTAACAATTATTTCTGTTTTGTTTTTAAAATCCAAAAAAAAAAAAAAAAGACGTTTATATATTTTAATAAAATATTTTTTACAAATCGCCATCTGTAAATGCATTTCTCCATTTCATTGTTTCTAGAGTGATAATAAAATTAAAAGTAGCTGTATTAATACTTGATTTTATTCATTTTAAAAATGTACTTTTACTTAAGATAACTTTACTTCTTCTGCTATCTTTCTTTTTTCTCCTCCATCCCGAAAAATATTTGCAAGTGCTTTATATTTCTTTAAAAAAATTTTTGTACATTCGATTTTTGTTATTAGAAAACGTGTCTTGACATATTAAACACAATAGGAATTTTGTTAAATTTGCAACAACTGCATAAGATTCAGTCCATTCACTGTTCTCTTTTTTCCAATCATATTATATATTATTCTCAATACTAGAAAAAGCTTTTATTCAATATTTTTGTTTTGCGCAGTAAAATATTTAATGAACTAAACATGACTAAATGAGAATAGCATAAAATTACCATATGCTGCGATGACATGATTGTTCTTGTCACCATTTTAAAATTAAATCAGGCAGGAGAAACTGCATTGGATTATTTATGATCGTTCATGTCTTTGATCTTTTAAACTTGCCTTACAGTCGTGAGATGTCTCCACAAATTATATTTTTAGATGAAACCTTGAAGCCCATGATGAACACAACTGTCTGAAGATGCTCACAAAATACTATGACAATATGACACCCATTACCTGTCATCTGTTAAAGTTTTAAATTCTGCTTTTGTCCGTATTACTTCGGTACTTTTTTCTCAAGGTGATATATTCACTTATTATTATTAAGTTTTTTTATTACTCTGATAGAGAAGTTATTAGTGAAATTAAAAGTTTTTTTAAAAAATATTAGTGAAGTTTAAGAGTTATCTTTTTTTCTTTTATTTAAATTTAAAATTTTGTTTTGCTATAAGTATATTGTTCACTAACTGAAAAAAAAATGCAATTGTACATTAAAAAAACTGCAGGTTTTAGATTCCAGAGATAAATGATACCACAGTTAGATTAAAAATCCTTTTTAAAAATAAGAGTTCACTTTTTTTTATATTATCTAAATTAATGCACATTTTTACTTCTGGAGGAATTACTGCATTTTCAATTTAATTATCTTTTATAATTAATCTTTTAAGCAAAGAGGAAATTGACTTTTTTTGCTGTAATATCTGAATTGGTTTTGTCTTTCTTTTTTGTTATAATTTATTGATATTCGTAACATTAATTAAATCATTTTTTCAAATTAATTTTCATAAAATGCAAACAGATCTGCTTTTTCCTTAAAACTTCATATTATCTTCTCTAATGAAGAGGTATTGATTTTTATAGTAATAGTAACTGCAAATATAATCGCCCAAATACTTTTTTGGCTTCTCTGATAATCTAGGCCCAGTACTTGTGCATGTTCTGTTATGTTATGATATATGTGACATCTATATTGGCCACATATTTACCACTGTGGAATGCTTTTACATTTACAATTTTATTGGAAATCATAGCTATTATCTTTCACTTAACCCATTTTTTTCAACTTCCAACCTTTATCCTTAATTTTATATTCAGCTTCATATATGCTACTTTGACTTTGGTTTTTTAATCTTTGTAACAAAAACAATTCAATACAGTTCTAATTATTCACCACCTACTAATAATTCTTCTCCAGAAGAGGGTGATGGTGTTAAATGTTAGTAAGGCAATTCTATGTAAAAAGTCCATGTATATGATTAACATTAGTTTTGGTAATTATCATTTTTAATTTTTAATTACTGAATAGCCTTTTGACTCAGAATATACTGCTCTGGGAGTATGTGCCCACACCCCATTCTATAGAGTCTCTTCAAATTTTTTTGACTGAAAAGCACTCCATTCTCTAAAATTTACACTCTTGGAATGCTATTGGAAATCAACTCTATCGAATATACATTTGCTTTCATCATGTAGCATATTCTTTATATGAACCATTATGACTATGATGTACAGTGTCTCTTTACCTCTGCCTTAATATAAGGATATTTTGTATAACTTAATCAATAGTGTTTGGTTACATGTACTCTGGCCACCAGGTAACACTGCAGCACCACCAAGAAGACTGCAAGTTATGAATTTCTATCAAACAATGGCTGAAATCATCGATGGAAAAAAATTTTAAAAAAAATTGCTGGAATCATTGATGGACAAAAATAAAACAAAAATAAATCGCAAAACCTTAAATACAGACTAATACATAGTAAGTACTTAAATATAGATCTACCTTCCCCCTTCCTGCATGGAGGATTAAAATGGAAATTGGTGGTAATACAGTATATTTTTTTTAAAAAAATCCTCTGACTTTCAACACTATAATGACTGAAGAGTATAATAATTAACAGATTAATAGTAATTAAGGAATTAAATGTAGATAATAAAAGTAGCTATAAAATACAAAATCAGAAATTGGTGTGTGACTAACAGATATACCTTCCCTACTTCCACTTGTAGCATTAAAATGAAAAATGGTGATTTACCAAGAACTTTTCAAAAATATACTAAATTTCATCAATATTTAAAAAATAAGACTATTTGCAAACATGCCTGTGCATTATCTAACAACAGATATTATTATCATTTTATTAAGTTGCTTTTAATTAATATACACTAACTTAGATGGGTTTAAACTAAGAAAAATATACTACTATGGAACATAGTAGGTGAAACATTATGATAGATAAAGAATACTGTTTCAATACTAAAAATTCCAAAATGAAATGTTATGTAGTAGACCTCACATATTAAAAAATATAATTGTTTGGCTAAATAAAATGTGACATAAAACACAACCCCCCCCCCCAGCAAATTTCTAAATTTGATTCATAATATCCAAAAATATTCAAGTACAACACACACACACAAAAAAACTCACAAATACTTACAAAAAAAGTACTTACAAAGTTAGGCATAAAAAACATTCAAACTTTGAGACTTTGCATGAACGTTATTTGGAGAAGCTTGTTGAAACATTGCAGATGATCATAAAAATACAGGATGGCTTTAAAGTAGACAAAAAAATTCAAACTTGAGGTCTCAAAACAGTTGTAATGGCAGAATATTTTTAAAAGTACACACACAGATCAGAATCATGGCTCAAAATACATAAATTTTAAAAAACTACACACACATCAAAAACAATTGTAACAATGTTAAATAATCAAATTTCACATTAAACTCCATTTTGAATCAATCATAGCATAATTCATATATTTTCAAACAAAGATAAAACAAAAGAGGTATAATCATCTCAAGTGAGTTTCATGCAGTTCCATTGATGTACACTTTTTGAGAGATCCCATATTTTCATCATTTTGGCTAAGCAAAGATAGAAACACTATACCTACTTTAATTTCAGCACAGTTTTTTGAAATGTTGGCTGAAAAATTTGTGCATGTTTACTATTGTATTCATCTGCATAAAAAGTCCATATTAACACCATCAAAAAATACATATAATCCCAACAAATTGTATTTCTAGCACTCAGAAAATAGTTAAATTGGTCATAATAAAACTAAGCAAGTATTTCAAAAGCCTAGTCCAGTTAGATTTTGATTAAATTTGTCAGCCCAAGCAATTATATTTTTCATGTAAAAAGTCTACTATGTCATATTTCTGTCTTAGAAATTTATAGTATAGTGTGCCACATTTTTTAATGCCCTATCTTTTGTAACCATTTTCCCAACAAAATGATTTAGAAAAATGCTGTGGCACTGGTTAACACTTTTGCTGAATTAATTTTAGTTACATTTTTGGTTGGAATTTTGCAGGTCTTCTTTTCCCATATTGACTTAACAGTACCAATAGTTGTCTTCTACCCTATAATGGACATCATAAGAATTACATAACTTTTAATAAAAAATAAAAAAAAAAGGAAAAGTTTTGCCAAAGCCGAAATTTTAGTTTACACACTGCTCATTCTTAAACTTCTTTACAATTTATTTTTCTCTCAATTATTTGATTAACACTATTTTTTAGCAAAGACAGTGAATCCTTCTGAGTTATCAATTTTTGAAGATAGTTCTGAGATTTTTTTAACTGACGTTGATTTTAAAATAGATTCACAACCTGTAATATTTTACCTCTTACCCCTGACTTTTTTTAAAGCACTAATTAGGTCAAGTTTCGGCAAAAGGACTTTAGAAAACAAACTTTAGAACTTGATTTAAATTGACTTTATATGTAAAAATAAGATTAATTTACACATCAGCTTATAATAATTTAATTCTAAAATAATGCTCTGAAATTTATTACATTACTAGGCCTTTCACATAAATATGTATGTTATCATTACACATACAAGGTTTACCTTAGATTTAATTTTACAAATCATAACTCGTATGTGCATAGACACTTATTTTACATATGTATACATAATTACATAATAATGAATATGAATACACATGCCTATATTTAATATGATAATATCAGGATAGGTTTAGAGTTAATATACATGTACTCAAACATAGATAAATACAGCAATATGTACTACTATGTAATATAGTTGGTAAAACAGGAGAATCACTACACC
Organism: Epiperipatus broadwayi; assembly: GCA_028023455.1. Taxonomy (NCBI): domain Eukaryota; kingdom Metazoa; phylum Onychophora; class Udeonychophora; order Euonychophora; family Peripatidae; genus Epiperipatus; species Epiperipatus broadwayi. The sequence continues at coordinate 1,765,382 of JAQFVV010006328.1, read as the reverse complement.
TGACTGTTACAATACGTATATTAAACATACAGATATAACTAATACAATTAATGTATGTTATACCTATATAGACACACATACATGTAAATCTACCTTACTATATTACTGCCATTTTTCATTTGAATGCTCCATGTGGGAGGGGGATAGTAGGTCTATATTTAAGTACTTACTATGTATTAGTCTGTATTGAAGATTTTCTGATTTTTTTTGTCCATTGATGATTTCAGTGTTTTTTGTGTGTTTTTTTGTCCATCAATAATTTCAACGATTTTTATTTTTATTTTTTATCCATCGATGATTTCAGCATTTTTTTTTTGTTTTTTTTTTTGTCCATCAATAATTTCAATGATTTTTTATTTTTATTTTTTATCTGTCAATGATTTCAATGTTCTTTTTTTGTCCGTTGATGATTTAAGTGATTTTTTTTTTATATTTTTTTCCCATCAATGATTTCAGCATTTTTTCTTTTGCTTTTTATAGTCCATCAATGATTTCATCCATTTTTGCATAAAAATTTTTTTGGTGGCCAGAGTATGCGTAACCAAACATTATCATTTTATCTTGAAATGATACTGTTTCTTTGGCATGACTAACAATTTTTATAGAGACATTAATATATATTCAATTTCAATTACCAAACAAAACATCCAGCTAGACCATTAACTCTTGCAATATCAGGATATTTTTTGTTTATTAATTTCTGTATTTTATCTCTCCCTGGAGTGGTATGAATATTTTTTACCCATTACTATATCTTGAATATCCCATAACTATAATGGTAGTTTGTTACAGAGTATATCAGGCCAGCCTCATAACAGTGGATTAATATTTTGAATCTTCATTTTTTTTATCCATTTTTCCACAATGTTACTGTTCAGATATTTTTTATAATATCAATATAATAGATCTCACTGGTTTCATTATAAAATATATTTTATGATGAATGCAAAAAGTGTGTCAACATGCATTATTTGTTTCCCTTTATGTGACTTAATTCACAATTCCAGACAGAATGCTATGCCATCAGGTATTGGTTTTATTCTTGAAACTTGCATAAATGATTAATATTATCTGTGATCACATTGAACTAGTTTTCATACATGTTATCCTCAAATATTTTCATACCTAATATCATTACTATGATATCTCTTTGTTTCACCTCCTTCTAATGTTTACAATTTATATGTTATAGACTTTTCACAATTAAATTGGTGAGTTATCATTGCACCAATTTCACATTTTGATAGTAGCTGGTTTTATAAGTGCTGACATTTGAGTTAGCATTTTAGATCTGTTTCTAGAGACATATCACTCCACTGAGGTGAGCCACAAATTTGAAACCAATTGTCTGGACATAGTGATTTTCCAATAGAGATTTTGAATTCTTTCTCTTTCAGCACATATAAAATAAAGCTTCATTAGAGCTATTGGTAAGCTCCCTCTAATGAACATTTAAATGCAATCTTAAAAGCAAGTTACAAAATTTATGACTTGTATTAATTATATATCAGTATATATATATAGATAATTATATACAAGTCATAAATTTTGTAACTTCATATATATATATATATATATATATATCTTCCGAATAAAAAAATATACAAACTAACTAAAGGAAAAATAAAACATATAAAAACACAGAGTTACTTTTCTATAAACTGCTTTAATATTTCAACTAGCAGTCTGGTTTTCATCAGAAAGCAAAATGGCTATTTCCAGAATTTAAAGCAGTTTTATAGAGATGTAATTCTGTGTTTTTATTATATATATATATATATATTACAAATCGATATCTGTATTTTTTCAAAATAATATATGTAAATTTATAAATAAATTTTAAAAAATACAGTACTTAAAATTTTATAAAAAAATATCTATAACCGTCACTTAGAAGCACTTTCAACTGGTAGTTTTTCTAATATTTATTTATAAATTTACACACACACACACACACACATATATATATATATATATATATATATATATATTGTACCCTTACTTCTGGATATATAAAATAGTTTAAAATACAACTAGCTCAGTTACATTATTATGCTTCATTAAAATTTGCATATCTATCTTTAATATATTTTTATATTATCATATCTTAATTAAATTTATTATCAATCATCAAAATCAATATAGTTCTAGATTATACTAATTAAATAAGTATTTATAAAATTATGAGACTGTGAAGTAAAGTTACAAAGTAATAAGCAGATTTACACTGAGTCAATATCTCCCAAGATACTGTCTCAATGGCATAAGAATACTACCACTACCTTATCATCCTACCATTACATCTATAGTATTCTTATGACTTTTAAATGAAATAAATTATCTTTAATAATACTAAAATAATTCCTAACTTTTAACTTAAAATATAATTAAATAATCTCAGGTTCTTCTAAGCTGTTTTAAAATAATAATAACTCATGTAAATAAGTATGATGTGGGATTTTATATCAAACTTAAATACACCTAACTTATTTAAATAATAATAATAATACTAATCTTAGAATGTAATTTAATCTCATCTATTTCTATGATATAATTAATCACTAAATAAATAAACAATCATATGTATATCTTTTATTTCATATGGTATCTTCATTTTAAAATAGATCAAAATCTTATACTTAATAATCTGTGGCAATAAACAATATTGTATTCTTATAATGTGCATTATAATCATCTTATGACCATTGTAATATTTATGTTCATGTCAATCAATTCTTATAAAATAATGTTAAGCAAATATGGTATTCAATTCTAAGTAATAATAACAAATTCAATTTTGTGCAAATATTATGTTTATTTCAAATCATCTGATGTCAAAATGCTGAGGTGAAAAATAATGAAACTCGACACACTTTTAAAACAAATTAACAAATTTATTTACAATAACTTCAAATAAAATTTATTTACACTATTTACAGTTTAAAATTTATAACAACAAATAAAATAAAAATAAGAAATACAAATATAAGAGGCTTACACTGTTATTAACTTATGTACTTAATAAGCAATTACACATTGCTTCAAATGCTATATTAATATTATTACAGTGTGTTTTTCTTAAAACTTAGATTTGAAAAATAAATAGTAGTAATCTTTAATTATTACAAATAATAATACATGTCAAGATTATCTATGTAGTATGTGTACATAATGTAACTCTACCTATTAAATAACTACATTAATTAAATATCATTTATAATGTATTATCATGTATTCACTTTGTTATTAGCATTGCCTAATAACTTTATATAAAATTAAGATGTCTTTGTAATGTAAACAAATAATTGACTGTACTTATACTTTACTTAATGTAATTCCTGTTATACATTTTATAAAATATGCATTCTATATTTGTATTATTCAAACATTAATATTTAAATCATTTATCAATTTTAAATTCATAAAAAAACATTACATTAGATAAATTTTATGATTCCTTTCTGTGTAAAATCATTATTTTACCCTATGTGCTTTACTAACCTTTCTAATAAATTTCTATCTATAAAACATATTCTAAACTTATTTAAAACATTTTCCGGAAAACAAATATCAACTTCAAATAAAATATTCATTATCCAAATTACTCATACTATATTGTCTATACTTAGTAAACTTTTCAATCTAAATATAGGCTTCTACTCATAACGTAACTTAGCTTATTCAATAAACAAAATACACAAAAATATAGACTTTTAAAATCCTTTTCTAAATTTCAAAAAATAAAATAATTACTTAGATAAGTAATAAACATCATTTTAATACTAAGCATAAATAAAAATATCAAAATTATTTACGAAAGAATCATATAATTATTTCTCAAACTTTTTACGTAATGTTATGTCATGTTTATATTATAAATTAAAAATTATGCATATTTTAATAAAGTTTGATGTCAATATAATGTATGTGTTTTCATAATATATTTATCCATTCATTCTACAACAACATAATATTCAGTTGATCTAAAGAAAAACATATTAAATTCATTTTTTTAAAAAAAAATTATACAATATTTTTTACCATAATAATAATAATGTCCATTCTGCTATCCAGTATTCTTCGGAATTTGCAGCTTCATAAAATAAAAATCATTCACATTTTCACTCATAAACATTCATTAGAATATTCCGTGTTATATTAATTATAAAAATAAGTTTATGTAATTAATTATTATATTATTTTTAAGTTACTATTTAATAAATGTACCTAACCTACTTTTAAAGAGTTTAATAATATTTAAATTTTATGTTAAATAAATAAAATAAATTCATATTACATGATCCATCGTTGATTTTTCCTACCATAAAAGTTCTAACAAATATCCTCCGTATAAAGTCAATAAAACACTATTTCCTGTTCCGTTGTATCACGTGCTTCTTGAAAGTTTATAATAAAAAATGATAACGTTTATTTTTTTAAAAAAAAAAAAATAAGTTCCACAAGAAAACAAAATAAAATTAAAAAATAGTTTATAAGTTCTCTGGATCCAGTTCTTCATAGAATATTATTCAAAAAGTTATTATTTCAAAACTAAGTTATAATTTATAAAATTATCCTTCAATTATTTTAAATTAACTTAGTTTGGCTTGGCTTAGTTTAACTTGATTTGGATATCCATATATTACTTGCGCATTTATAAATACCATATTCAGGTAAGAATTAATTTCTTCATCTATAACGTCCAGCGTTTAGATTACTTCGATATAGCAATTTTATTATATTGCGTTTTTAAATAATCATATTTATAGTCTATTTGCCTTTTTAAAACGTCAATATTTAGTCTTTTAGCATAAAGACTTAACAAGGCAAGTATTTATTTGAAATTACTACTGCATCTTATATCTTTCCTTAAGATACATATTTTACTTCTATAATTTGTCAAAATACTTTCTTTTACAGAAATATTTATATTTCTTTAAAATATCTATTAGTAATAGACAATAGTAATTTAACTTTTGAAAACTATTTATAGTCCAAAATACTACTTTTCTCCATCTTGTAGTTTTATGTACTAATCCAGCGTCTGTTACTTTTCCAGCATAAAGTTTCTGATAAATTTCTCCGATACGTGATGTTTCCATTGATTATTTGTACGTAAATTGAGTTTCGATATTGAGAAGATGATAGGGAAAATTAAGTTTCTACTGCATATTCATTACTTTAAAATATTATAAATTATTCAATAACACTCTTATGATTTTACAACTGATTTTTAAGAGCGTTTATAAATTTACTCAGCTATTTTTTAATAGCACAAACGACTTAGAAGTTTTATTGTAGAGAGACCCCCTCAACAATTGAATCCAGCTTATATACTGCCAGAAACTCCTTATCTGATTGGTTCGATTAAACAATCAAACTTTGCTTATTTACATATTTATCAACTCACTATTAAAAATAAAATAATGACTTATTTAATATTTGATATTTTATCAAATTCTTTTAAAACAATATTTATCGTTTATTCAAATCTATTAAACATTCTTTTGAAATATTATTTCTCACTTGATTTAAATCTTAACTTTTATAAGATCATTTAAAATAAATTAAATCTTTTTAAATACGTTACATTTTTAAGACAATATTTTATAAAATCAAATTTAATATTTTACATTAATATCTTTATTTTTATCTCGTGATAACTCACGTATTATTTATAAATTTTATAACATGATTTTGTAAAATAATAATTGCAACTTTATTAGACAACTTCCACGCGTGTGTATAACATCTGTTCTTTATAATACAAGAACGCTTGTCTAAAAATAAACTTAACAATTGCTTTTTTAAAATAAATATTTATTTTTAAAATAAATAAGATATTATAATAGATTTTAAAATAATTATTTGATATGATTAAAATCAAATATTAATCTCAATTTTAAGTACTTATAATTTAAAATATTTTTATTCACTTTTAACATATATTTCAAATTAAATAAATATTTTTGTCTAATTTTAACTTGTCTTTTAAATACTTTAGCTTTAAACATTTGTTATTAAATTTATTAATGCAGTATTACATCATAATCATCATCATTTTAATATCTTCTCAAGATCAACACAATTCACATATCAAACACTCATAGATTGCTTTAATTAAACTTATGGTAACATTACCACAAGCAAAGTCAACATCACATTTTTAAAATACTTCTTAAATTTAAAATTTTCCACTAGATTAGCACAAAACTTAAATGGTGACCCATATAAAAGGGCACATATTCCCCTCCTTCGGATAAAATTTTAAATTTAACCTTCATCTTTAACATCTTTACTCCACATTTATCAATTTTATCTTTCTTATCATTTAAATATCATAACACATTACTTTATCACAAAGTTTCATAAAGCATTGAAATATCATCTCAAATTTCACTAAGGAAACACTTTTAAATAAACTACAATGACTTCTTTACTTCATAAATTAAGTTTCACTTCTCTTTACTTATCTCTTAATTAGGTTACTTTCATTTCCCTAATATTTCTACAAATATCAAGTATTTAAATTCTCTTAAATACACCTTTACATAAGCTACTAAAAATACATATTATTATAGTTAATACTATATTTTAAATTACTCTATGTATTTTATTTATAACTTATTGCTAACTTCATTAGCAATCTTATAGATTATTATTCAGCAAATCTATATATTTCTCTTTTAAAATGATTAACTTCATCTTTTAAGATTGATCACTTTCATGATCACTACCTTAATACAAATTAATCTTTTATAAGATTTAATTATATATACTTTAAACATATGAGTTTTATACTCTTTAACTCTATTATTTAACTTCTTGTTTAAAATATATTTACTTCAATAGCTAATTCCATTTCTACTTAGTCATTATGACAAAACTTATTTCTTCTTAAAATATCATTTACATATTTTGTAAATTTCTTCAGCTAAACTTTATTCATCATGCTAATTTATCATATAATAAATTACTTTCTTTATGTGAACAAAGCAAGTATCTAAATATTACATTAAAATATTTATTCACAACATTTTTACAATTGTAACTCACACATCAGAAGGAAAAAGAATTAAATTCCTTGCATTACACGTCACTTTTTCCCCATCTAGTGTGGTTAACATCAAGGTATTTTCACCTTACTTTGAAAGTTGCAAACATAGAAATATCTTATGTTTGTTTTACAAAGCCCAAAAAAAAAAATAATAATATAATGTCATAACACATTATCAAACACACATATCTTCTTTAAGAATCATTTGTCTTAATTATTAGATATCTTCTTCTCTAAATTTAAACTTTAATTCTCTTTTTTTAATTTAACTTTTACTACCAGTTTTATTATCTGGTCTCTTCAGAATTGTGGTCACACCACTTGTAGAAGGCTGATTATGCAAATCATCACTTCTATCCCTATTTGCATTGTACTGTATAGACTTTTTAAAATATGGAGACATCTTATCTTTACCTTTATAATTAAAACTTCTCTTAAAGCCTCCAGAAGATTTTACTCCTGTATGGACACTAAGACTTGCTAATGGGTAATTATTTTTATCCCTATTTACTCTAGACCCATTATCCATAGAGAATTCTGATACTTCCAGAGCATCCAATATTTCGGAGACTCCTTCAATTGTTCCACGGTCAGCAACTATTAGCAACTGTTCCACATGCTTTGGCAAGTTGTGCCTAACTATTCGAACAATTTGTCCCTCCGATAATGGATAAGCAGTCAAAGTCTTCAAACGAACGGCTTGACTTCTGAAAAAACTGGTGTAGCTGCCTTTGCTAACTTGGTACTTATCTTGGGTAATTTGATACCGAACGCAATCCTGTTTGTCGGAGTTCCAAAAGCTCCCAACAAATAAACATTTGAAATCACCATAAGTCATTGGCTTCACAAACAGGGATTGCCACCAATCTTTAGCAACTCCATATAAATGATTGCTACACACGGCTACTTTCTCCTTTTCAGACAAGGAACATATCGAAAACAATTCATCCAGATTGTTTAGAAACTCCGAGGGGTTTTCCATGTATTCCCCTTTAAATGGTTTAACTTTCATAAACCTTAAGGCCATAGAATTATTTGAACTACCCTCATGACTAATTACTTCTCTAGTTGGTCTATTGTCAATTTCCTTCACAAGAGTATTGTCTGACTGATTATTATTATTACTACTTGGCTTAATTAACTCTATATTATTCATTTGTGAAGAATCAACATAGTCAACATATGCTTTACTACTTATTTTTCCGGTAAACATTTCTGCCTTGGCATTACATATACTTTTCATTTCCATTTGATCATAGACTTGCTGAAATTTTCCTTCTAAGTCCATCTGTTCCAGCACTTGCTTCACATACCCTTTTTGCTCTTTTCTGAACTCATCTAGATTCTTGTCTAAAATTTCTTTATAACTGTTATTACTTTGTTCTATCATTCCTGCATGATCCTTTATATCCTTCTGAATACGTTTGATATTTTCTCCAACTTTCGATCGATATTTATTTTCATCGACCTTTTTAACATCTATACTCTTAAATTTCTCTACTAATTCCTGCTCTATTTCATTTTTTATGTCCCTTTTTGTCTGAATTATAGCACTCTTAACATCTTTGATATCTTTATTAAGATTACTCACTTGGTTTTTAACATCACCAATTTCAACATCAACTTTATATTTATAATCATCAATTTTACAAGTTAAATTGTTATTATTGATTTTACATTGATCAATAGATTCAGCTATTTGATCTCTTAGTCCTTTAATTGTGTTTTCTGAAAACTCATGAAATTTACTTTCTAGCCTTTCTTGATTTCTATCATCAACTTTTAGTATTTCTAATTTTAAAGACTCAATTACTTCTTCATTCTTATCAAATCTTATGTCTATACTATCCATTCTATTTTCCATTTTTATATTCATATCTTTCATTTCTTCTTTTAAAGAATCTAATTTAAGACTATTTTTATAACTCTCCTCTTTCATTTCTTCCATATTTATACTCATATTTTTCATACCTTCTTTTAAAGATTTACTCTCCTCTTTCATTTCTTTCATATCTTCTTTCATTGAACTTATACTTTGCATTATCATTTTAAAATATTTCTCAAAATCAGATTTTGATAAGTTCTCTACATCTTTCTCAGTTTTCACTGCTTCTTTTTCTACAGTTTTAAAAATTATCTCTTCCTCCTCCTCTATTTCACTATCCATATTCTGAGTATTTTCTAATACTATTTCTGAATTTGCTGATTTTTCTATTTCTCTGCTCTCCACACAACTATTATCTTCTACAACAAAATTTGACATTTCAACTTCTAAATCTTTATCCCAATTATCCATTTTTTATACTTTTTTAAAATTCAATCCTAACAATATGCAGTACTTATTATTTTATACTTTTTTAAAATACAATTCCCCATCAACCTTCCCATCTCCACTCAACTCACTTTTACAACTAATCATATAATAGTATCCTCAAAAACTCTACATTACTTACTATTAAATAATTATATAAATTTCAATAACAAAATTGTGTCATATCATTTATTTTTACACCTATGACCCACAGACAATTTGCACATAATATATAATATTAAATATCCATTTAAAATATTTCAAGAATTGATATGGTCACATTATAATATAATTATTTGCCACATTTCTATAATTTATTGTTTTATTAACTTAAAATCAACATAGTATTTAACTTCAAAGAATAATCATATTACAGATACCACATGAAAATATAATACTCTACTAATAAAATTTTATTTTAATTTTATTTTAATTTTATAATCAACATCTAATCAATTATAAATATTATTATAAAATACTAACTATTTCTGTTTAGTAAATATACTAACCACTAAATCCTAAATTATACATTTTAATACATACATTATTTTATTAAATAATTATACCTATCATTTTACTCTACTAACATACATATTATTCCTAAAATTATGTATCCTAATTCTTAATTGAATATCTAAGCCTAAAATGATTAGTTACTAAAATCTTTCTTTTCCATCTATCGGGCCGATAAAATTGTAACTCTAACATATCAATGGCCCCATTACGTTGCCGGCGCCAAAATCAACCTTTTCCAACCATCGGGTTGATAACCAATAGCCGACCACGTTGCGCGCCAAAATCTTCCTACCCTTTGTACCCTTACTTCTTGATATATAAAATAGTTTAAAATACAACTAGCTCAGTTACATTATTATGCTTCATTAAAATTTGCATATCTATCTTTAATATATTTTTATATTATCATATCTTAATTAAATTTATTATCAATCATCAAAATCAATATAGTTCTAGATTATACTAATTAAATAAGTATTTATAAAATTATGAGACTGTGAAGTAAAGTTACAAAGTAATAAGCAGATTTACACTGAGTCAATATCTCCCAAGATACTGTCTCAATGGCATAAGAATACTATCTACTACCCTATCACTCTTACCACTACATCTATAGCATTCTTATGGCTTTTAAATGAAATAAATTATCTTTAATAATACTAAAATAATTCCTAACTTTTAACTTAAAATATAATTAAATAATCTCAGGTTCTTCTAAGCTGTTTTAAAATAATAATAACTCATGTAAATAAGTATGATGTGGGATTTTATATCAAACTTAAATACACCTAACTTATTTAAATAATAATAATAATACTAATCTTAGAATGTAATTTAATCTCATCTATTTCTATGATATAATTAATCACTAAATAAATAAACAATCATATGTATATCTTTTATTTCATATGGTATCTTCATTTTAAAATAGATCAAAATCTTATACTTCATAATCTGTGGCAATAAACAATATTGTATTCTTATAATGTGCATTATAATCATCTTATGACCATTGTAATATTTATGTTCATGTCAATCAATTCTTATAAAATAATGTTAAGCAAATATGGTATTCAATTCTAAGTAATAATAACAAATTCAATTTTGTGCAAATATTATGTTTATTTCAAATCATCTGATGTCAAAATGCTGAGGTGAAAAATAATGAAACTTGACACACTTTTAAAACAAATTAACAAATTTATTTACAATAACTTCAAATAAAATTTATTTACACTATTTACAGTTTAAAATTTATGACAACAAATAAAATAAAAATAAGAAATACAAATATAAGAGGCTTACACTGTTATTAACTTATGTACTTAATAAGCAATTACACATTGCTTCAAATGCTATATTAATATTATTACAGTGTGTTTTTCTTAAAACTTAGATTTGAAAAATAAATAGTAGTAATCTTTAATTATTACAAATAATAATACATGTCAAGATTATCTATGTAGTATGTGTAGATAATGTAACTCTACCTATTAAATAACTACATTAATTAAATATCATTTATAATGTATTATCATGTATTCACTTTGTTATTAGCATTGCCTAATAACTTTATATAAAATTAAGATGTCTTTGTAATGTAAACAAATAATTAACTGTACTTATACTTTACTTAATGTAATTCCTGTTATACATTTTATAAAATATGCATTCTATATTTGTATTATTCAAACATTAATATTTAAATCATTTATCAATTTTAAATTCATAAAAACATTACATTAGATAAATTTTATGATTCCTTTCTGTGTAAAATCATTATTTTACCCTATGTGCTTTACTAACCTTTCTAATAAATTTCTATCTATAAAACATATTCTAAACTTATTTAAAACATTTTCCGGAAAACAAATATCAACTTCAAATAAAATATTCATTATCCAAATTACTCATACTATATTGTCTATACTTAGTAAACTTTTCAATCTAAATATAGGCTTCTACTCATAACGTAACTTAGCTTATTCAATAAACAAAATACACAAAAATATAGACTTTTAAAATCCTTTTCTAAATTTCAAAAAATAAAATAATTACTTAGATAAGTAATAAACATCATTTTAATACTAAGCATAAATAAAAATATCAAAATTATTTACGAAAGAATCATATAATTATTTCTCAAACTTTTTACGTAATGTTATGTCATGTTTATATTATAAATTAAAAATTATGCATATCTTAATAAAGTTTGATGTCAATATAATGTATGTGTTTTCATAATATATTTATCCATTCATTCTACAACAACATAATATTCAGTTGATCTAAAGTAAAACATATTAAATTCATTTTTTTTTTAAAAATCATTATACAATATTTTTTACCATAATAATAATATTGTCCATTCTGCTATCCAGCATTCTTCGGAATTTGCAGCTTCATAAAATAAAAATCATTCACATTTTCACTCATAAACATTCATTAGAATATTCCGTGTTATATTAATTATAAAAATAAGTTTATGTAATTAATTATTATATTATTTTAAAGTTACTATTTAATAAATGTACCTAACCTACTTTTTAAAGAGTTTAATAATATTTAAATTTTATGTTAAATAAATAAAATAAATTCATATTACATGATCCATCGTTGATTTTTCCTACCATAAAAGTTCCAACAAATATCCTCCGTATAAAGTCAATAAAACACTATTTCCTGTTCCGTTGAATCACGTGCTTCTTGAAAGTTTATAACAAAAATGATAACGTTTATTTTTTTAAAAATAAAAATAAGTTCCCACAAGAAAACAAAACAAAATTAAAACAATAGTTTATAAGTTCTTTTTGGATCCAGTTCTTCATAGAATATTATTCAAAAGTTATTATTTCAAAACTAAGTTATAATTTATAAAATTATCCTTCAATTATTTTAAATTAACTTAGTTTGGCTTGGCTTAGTTTAACTTGATTTGGATATCCATGTATTACTTGCGCATTTGTAAATACCATATTCCGGTAAGAATTAATTTCTTCATCTATAACGTCCAGCGTTTAGATTACTTCGATATAGCAATTTTATTATATTGCGATTTTAAATAATCATATTTATAGTCTATTTGCCTTTTTAAAACGTCAATATTTAGTCTTTTAGCATAAAGACTTAACAAGGCAAGTATTTATTTAAAATTACTACTGCTTCTTATATCTTTCCTCAAGATATATATTTTACTTCTATAATTTGTCAAAATATTTTCTTTTACAGAAATATTTATATTTCTTTAAAATATCTATTAGTAATAGACAATAGTAATTTAACTTTTGAAAACTATTTATAGTCCAAAATACTACTTTTCTCCATCTTGTAGTTTTATGTACTAATCCAGCGTCTGTTACTTTTCCAGCATAAAGTTTCTGATAAATTTCTCCGATACGTGATGTTTCCATTGATTATTTGTACGTAAATTGAGTTTCGATATTGAGAAGACGATAGGGAAAATTAAGTTTCTACTGCATATTCATTACTTTAAAATATTATAAATTATTCAATAACACTCTTATGATTTTACAACTGATTTTTAAGAGCGTTTATAAATTTACTCAGCTATTTTTTAATAGCACAAACGACTTAGAAGTTTTATTGTAGAGAGACCCCCTCAACAATTGAATCCAGCTTATATACTGCCAGAAACTCCTTATCTGATTGGTTCGATTAAACAATCAAACTTTGCTTATTTACATATTTATCAACTCACTATTAAAAATAAAATAATGACTTATTTAATATTTAATATTTTATCAAATTCTTTTAAAACAATATTTATCGTTTATTCAAATCTATTAAACATTCTTTTGAAATATTATTTCTCACTTGATTTAAATCTTAACTTTTATAAGATCATTTAAAATAAATTAAATCTTTTTAAATACGTTACATTTTTAAGACAATATTTTATAAAATCAAATTTAATATTTTACATTAATATCTTTATTTTTATCTCGTGATAACTCACGTATTATTTATAAATTTTATAACATGATTTTGTAAAATAATAATTGCAACTTTATTAGACAACTTCCACGCGTGTGTATAACATCTGTTCTTTATAATACAAGAACGCTTGTCTAAAAATAAACTTAACAATTGCTTTTTTTAAAATAAATATTTATTTTTTTAAAAATAAATAAGATATTATAATAGATTTTAAAATAATTATTTGATATGATTAAAATCAAATATTAATCTCAATTTTAAGTACTTATAATTTAAAATATTTTTATTCACTTTTAACATATATTTCAAATTAAATAAATATTTTTGTCTAATTTTAACTTGTCTTTTAAATACTTTAGCTTTAAACATTTGTTATTAAATTTATTAATGCAGTATTACATCATAATCATCATCATTTTAATATCTTCTCAAGATCAACACAATTCACATATCAAACACTCATAGATTGCTTTAATTAAACTTATGGTAACATTACCACAAGCAAAGTCAACATCACATTTTTAAAATACTTCTTAAATTTAAAATTTTCTACTAGATTAGCACAAAACTTAAATGGTGACCCATATAAAAGGGCACAATATATATATTGTAACAAACGGGTTCGAATACGCGCGTATGTGATATATGACTAATTGCTAGCATTAATGTGGAGCGACTATGTATAAACAAAAATATATATATATATATGTAAATGGTCATTCGAACCCTGTTACAAGGAGTGCGAAAGTTATGTGTGTAGGTATATGTAAATATAGTGTATGTGCGAGTGTACAATATACATATGTAGTATCGGTGATGGTTGCAATCAATTATATATGTAGAGCTGTATAAAGCATAATTAATTATTCGTAGATATTTTATCCGTAATTTTTTTTTTTAATTTTATTAGTATTGTCGGTAACACGTGTTTTCTTTTGTTGAGTAATCCCTTGAACATATGAGGACCGAAATAGAAATGAGTTAATTGCTGTAGGCAGTTTAGTTAATAACTGGCGTCGGGAAGTCTGAAAACTGGTCGGGGGGTATTTTTTGTCGAAGAATAATGGAAGAACTGGTCAGTGGCGTACGGATACGCAGAGAGATTTTTGAAAATTTAAAGGTGAAAACAAAAGAACTTTTTGTTGTGCTCGAGTGGATATAAAAAAGAAAGAAAGAAGGAGACGCGGCTTGAACCCCAGATTAGGAGGAAGTGTAAAATATTTCTTAAGAAGTTTTAATATTTTTTTCTTTCCAAAAATGTCGGGGTAATTCTATTGTGCAGGTTTCGTTAATCGTCCCAGTGGACACTCGTCGTGAAACTCACCTGAAGCAGACTTACGAACTGCATTAATAAATAAAGAAATTTTGTTTCATCGAAGAAATGGTGACGAAAGATCTTTGAAGATTTGGACCTTTGTGCAAAGAGCGTGAATTAACTACTCCACCTCTGAGATATGCTACTCGACCTACCCCATTGGAACTGTTTGTCATCCGTTATATCCACCAGATTAGTTTTCTTGGCAAGGTATCAATGCGGACTTGTCTTTGATCGCGTGAACTAAGGTAAAGTGACGTGGCACAAAATGTGTTCAGTAAATGTATCTTAATAAAGAACTAGTGTTACCTCAATGTTAATTGCTATATTAAGTCTCTTTTAAAATTTAGATATATGACAACATTAAATAAACAGCTCTCATATATGTATATTTGCACTATTTTGATGTGTGTATGAATGATATATATATGTGTGTGGATCAGAATAAATGGGCTGGATACTTGAATAGTAATATTATATGCAGGTATAAATGGGATTTATTGGTAATGGGTATGATTGAATAGAATAAACTCTGATAAGATCCGGGTTAGATTAATGGATTTTATCCAATAGGCTATCGCATATAATAATATACATGTAAGACATCGTTAGTTTGTTTGTAGCTTTGTTCTCTAGATAGACTATCGTCCCCAAACCCTGAGATTGAGCTGGTGCACTACCATATCAGATATACCTAACAGAACCCTTATGTACGTTTTCGAGGAGATAATTCTTATCTACGGGTAAGATTGGCACGTGAGATGGGATCAAACCATGCTCACAAATATCTTTATTCGAAGCTCGGGTTAAAGCCAACAATGGCGGTTTTATATATATATCGGTGGGTGTTATAATGGCGTCCCAACTAACGGGGCTGCAAATGTTAGAGAACGGGCATTTAAGGGGCATCCTAACGTAACGTAAAAGAGCTCACAAACGAGAGTGGATTTTTTTTTTATATAAAAAAAAAAAAAAGGAAAAGAAAAGGGAAAAATAAAAGCGATAGTTTGGTGATAAATCGGAAAGAGTTTGAACACATAATTGAAAGATAGTAGATGGGCATATTTTGCGTGGTGAATGTGCGGATGGAAAGGTTCTCAAATGGTCAAAGGGGAAATAGTGTTGATGTATGTCGTGATATATATATAAAGTCATGGGTTAGAAAATAGAGGTTAAGAATTTATCTAACATTGAGATATTATAGAGCGATATCGTTCAATAGGATAAGAAGAAGGGACAAAGGTCTATCAGGTGGGGCACACAGGGACCACTGGAAGCCGGGGTGATGAACCTGGCACGTAACCTTAATAGTGATATATATAAAAAAAATGAAGCCAAAAAATAAACAGAATGGGGAAAAGCAGAAGGCGACGGAAGAGAAGGAAATAAATATATCGGAGAGGATTTTAGAAAGATTAGAAGGTCTTGAACTCCGATTTCAACAGATAGAATGGAGCCTAGGGATAGAAAGCAAGGAAAGGGTGGAGAAATCTGACGATAAAGAAGTAAAAGGAAGTTTAGATGAAGGGGAGAGGGATATAAAACAGGGACCGAGGTCTAGCGAGACAGAAAGACCGGAGCATATGGGAAAATGTAAGGATGTGGCGGTACACAACCACGTGAATCATTTTTTAAAGGTACGACCGTTTGAAGGCCAAATGGAGGAAGCTCCCGTGGAACATCTACGGAGCCTACGAAGATACTTTGGCATGAATCCCATGCCAGAGGAAGGTAAATTGGTGGTAGCGTGCAGCCATCTGAGTGGGAATGCCCAAGAGTGGTGGGACTCATTGTCCCAACAGCCCACAACCTTCGAGGAGTATCAGAGGATGATACGAGAGACCTTCTGGTCGGAAGACCACCAGGAACTCGTGCAGTATGAGGTGATGCAAGAGAAATTTGAGGAAGGAAAGGAAGAAAAATTTTCTCAATTTTTTTATCGCCAAGTGGCGAGACTAAGGACACTGGACGTGTGTCACCTGTCTGAAAGCCACATCATTCGAATTGTAAGGCACAATATGCCTATGAACGTGGAAAGAATGATGTTGGGGATGAGGAAGGCATCCATCGGAGAAATGGCAGAGCTGCTTAACGCTCTGGATATGAGTATATATGACCATAACACACCGTTGGAGCGATGGAAGCAAGTTAAAGATATGCCAAATATTCAATGTGGGATAGAAGAAGGACACAGCAGCGGGAATGCCACGCATAGAAAGAGTGGTGATGATAGTCACAGACCGAGATGGCCATACGAACCGGAAGCTCGACGTCCGCTGGATAAGCCAAAGTTCATCCAAGAAAAGGGACTGTGGGCACCGAAACAGAAAGGTGATCCCGGGGAAAGTAAAGGATAGAAAGAAGAGTCGTTTAAGAAGCCGTTCAAATACACAGAAGGTATTTGAAGGCTATCGCACCAGGGGGGTATGTAACAAGCGGGTTCGAATACACACGTATGTGATATATGACTAATTGCTAGCGTTAATGTGGAGCGACTATGTATAAACAAAATATATATATATATATAAATGTATATGGTCATTCGAACCCTGTTACAAGGAGTGTGAAAGTTATGTGTGTAGGTATATGTAAATATAGTGTATGTGCGAGTGTACAATATACGTATGTAGTATCGGTGATGGTTGCAATCAATTATATATGTAGAGCTGTATAAAGCGTAATTAATTATTCGTAGATATTTTATCCGTAAGTTTTTTTTTTTTGAATTTTATTAGTATTGTCGGTAACACGTGTTTTCTTTTGTTGAGTAATCCCTTGAACATATGAGGACTGAAATAGAAATGAGTTAATTGCTGTAGGCAGTTTAGTTAATAACTGGCGTCGGGAAGTCTGAAAACTGGTCGGGGGGTATTTTTTGTCGAAGAATAATGGAAGAACTGGTCAGTGGCGTACGGATAAGCAGAGAGATTTTTGAAAATTTAAAGGTGAAAACAAAAGAACTTTTTGTTGTGCTCGAGTGGATATAAAAAAAAAAAGAAAGAAGGAGACGCGGCTTGAACCCCAGATTAGGAGGACGTGTAAAATATTTCTTAAGAAGTTTTAATATTTTTTTCTTTCCAAAAATGTCGGGGTAATTCTATTGTGCGGGTTTCGTTAATCGGCCCAGTGGACACTCGTCGTGAAACTCACCTGAAGCAGACTTACGAACTGCATTAGTAAATAAAGAAATTTTGTTTCATCGAAGAAATGGTGACGAAAGATCTTTGAAGATTTGGACCTTTGTGCAAAGAGCGTGAATTAACTACTCCACCTCTGAGATATGCTACTCGACCTACCCCATTGGAACTGTTTGTCATCCGTTATATCCACCAGATTAATTTTCTTGGCAAGGTATCAATGCGGACTTGTCTTTGATCGCGTGAACTAAGGTAAAGTGACGTCGCACAAAATGTGTTCAGTGAATATATCTTAATAAAGAACTAGTGTTACCTCAATGTTAATTGCTATATTAAGTCTCTTTTAAAATTTAGATATATGACAACATTAAATAAACAGCTCTCATATATGTATATTTGCACTATTTTGATGCGTGTATGAATGATATATATATATGTGTGTGGATCAGAATAAATGGGCTGGATACTTGAATAGTAATATTATATGCAGGTATAAATGGGATTTATTGTTAATGGGTATGATTGAATAGAATAAACTCTGATAAGATCCGGGTTAGATTAATGGATTTTATCCAATAGGCTATCGCATATAATAATATACATGTAAGACATCGTTAGTTTGGTTGTAGCTTTGTTCTCTAGATAGACTATCGTCCCCAAACCCTGAGATTGAGCTGGTTCGGTGCGCAACCATATCAGATACACCTAACAGAACCCTTATGTACGTTTTCGAGGAGATAATTCTTATCCACGGGTAAGATTGGCGCGTGAGATGGGATCAAACCATGCTCACAAATATCTTTATTCGAAGCTCGGGTTAAAGCCAACAATGGCGGTTTTTATATATATATCGGTGGGTGTTATAATATATA
>JAQFVV010006328.1:1587799-1745717 GCA_028023455.1 Epiperipatus broadwayi | reverse complement strand
TATATATATATATATATATATATATATATATATATATATTGTAGGAAAGTATTGATATATTTATTGTAATGTGGTTATAACAACAAAACTTGTTTATAGTCATTGCAGGTTAAGCCATGAGAGCTAAAGATTAACATAACTGAAGGGACAACAAAATTTAAAATTTTGAAATTTACTTTAAACAGAATTAGGCAATATAGTGAAGGAGTCCATATCTACCAGTAGATAGACTTTGTTCATATTTCTTAAGTTTGATTCTATCTTCCAGTGTATAAACAATTTATTTAACAAACAACCTGACATACATTAGAAATAAGTATGTTTGTGTGCAATTATGAGTGAAAAGAGATTATTAATTTAGTATTTAATCAGATCAAGCAATCTTATGTGGAAAGAAAATAATTTAAAATGTTAGTAAAATTAATAATAAAAAAGCAAAAAATCAGAAAAAAAAATCTTAAAAGGAATAAACAATGGAAGAATGGTTCCAATACATTAATGGAAGTGAAATAAGTGTTGTATCCCTAGGGCATTACCAGAATCGTTGCAGTTTGACATATGTACAGAAAAAAATGCATTGTAGTAAGAAATAAGAAACAATGCACAAGCACTATTTGGTGCCAAACAAGCATCCAGGCATGCACCCCACTACTGGAACACAGAGCAAAATCTATCAGCATTTCAGAAAAACCACCACAGGCAAAAAGGCAAGATCTATAAGAACAGAGAGGAGCACTGTTCAGCTTATATAACTATAGATATAGATATAAATATAGAAATAAGAAAAATCATCATCATAGTTATTATTCTATATACTGAGTAATTTTAGCTGTTCAAATTTTGAAAGAACTGTCCATTTAGCATAGTAATCTAAAAAGAAAAAAAAATCATTATGCTCTGACTCACTATAGAAAGCAAGGAGTCCAATATCTATGACAATGTGTAAGTAGATCAGCATCAGATTATCCAGGTCATCATAGCAGGGAGCTGAGCATTTGGTGTAGTTCCATAAGCAAAAGAATGTAAGAAGAAAAAGTCGTACTCATTGCCCATCAATCACAAAAGTATCTCACAAGAATGTGGTAAAGTATATAATATTTATTCTTTAAATAACTATAACTAACCTGATAACTATTTTTATTTGGTCTTGGCCTGTATAATAATTATATAATCCAATATGAGTTGTTATATATATTTATTAAATTCATTTTTGCTATTCTAGAGTTATGTTTAATTAAGAATGTTAATCATCTAATTTACTATGTTGTTGTTTTTTTACTAGCATTTGGACGATTGAGGGAAACCCTATTTAAAATATAAATGTTGTTTTTGCTTCTTCTTGATTCCCCAAATTATTTGGATGCAGCAGAGACAAGAGGGCGCTAAAGTTATTATTATATGATTTGTATTTTTTAAAAATAAGATGAATTAATTTTCAATTAGCTAGAGTTTCAGCATAAATTTTTAAAACCCCAATCTTTACAAAGATTAATTATATTTTTGATGTAATAAACCATCGATTGAAAGGAGGGTGAATAAATTTTTAATAATACATACAAACAGATTAATATATATTTTTATTCTATCTAATAGATAAATAACCATAAGGCTATCGAAGCTGATCAAATATATAATAATAAATTGCATTCTAATAATTTCCTCATGAAAAAATAATCAGAAATAGTAAGGGCAGAACTATAATAATAAAATACTTTTGTTGTAACTGTTTTCTCATAAAATGTTGTTAATAAAAGAAATGCTATTAATTTTTTGTATATATGTAAATGCACTGTTTGCAACTCTATGAAAGCTAATAAAGATGTATAGATATAAGCGTGTTAACCTCAGAAATAATGGATTAGTTTATAAAAGTAAATGCTTTGATAGCTAAATGAATTGTCTACCCATCCTATATATATATATATATATATATATATATAGGATATATATATATATATATATATATATATATATATATATATATATATATATAAAACCCTTAGCCATTTAAAAAAATATAGAGAAGTATTGATATTATAAATATAATTATATTTGTGTGTGGATGAATAGATAGATCTTATTCTAGTGGTTGGAGGGTAGAATATTAGTTATTAAAACCCTTAGTTAATAATCCATGAACCAGAATAAGTTTGTATTTAAATTCATAGATACTACTGGCTGATATTCACATGGCTTGGTTTAGCTAATTCAAATATAATTATAAATGTGGTTCTTCTTAGTTTTCTCAGTCAAACTGCATCAGAGCAGACTGCTCGCCAGGTGCACTGGGAGCTTGATCTCTAAATGTCACCAGTTTAGGTACTGTAGACAGAGAGTTCCTACAACCCCAAATCCATATTTTGGAATTACTTGGCTCTTATCTCACTAGAGTTAGATGCACCTATGGTTAGAATCAGATATACCTTTGCAACCTAGAAAATCCATTACCCAATTTGAACCACCACTTCAGATCACGAAAGATCGATCCATTACTCAGTGAGAGAAACCACTGGTTTCAGTGATCACAGATAGTATTATTATTATCCATTACTTTCCTAGAATGAGCCATACAAGCTCCAAAAAAGTCACATCCAGCCTCTGGATTTAAACACACATCGTCTGTTTATTACCGAATACTAATAAATTATGAAACATGGACACAATGGGCTAGCAAATGTATATGTAAACCTATAGTAACACACTAGACTTACATGTAAATCATCACCACTCCTATAATGTGAAGATCTGCAAAGTATATTATTTCATGTTAATTGTAATAAAGTTTTATTTAATTTAATAAATTAAGTTGTAATGTAAATTGCTAGTATCTTGTGTTAATATACACATTGATTCCATATATATGTATAAACATCCCTTTATATATATGTATAAACATCCCTTTAAAATATAAATTAACAGATAGTCAATATAACTGTAGTTTATTAAGGTTGGATTGAATAGATGTATTGTATAATAGAGGAGAGCCATGCAAAATCCATGTTCAATCCCTGAGCTTAGTTGGGATATATGAGAAGGTAAATCTGTCTATCATCAAGGGTGTTGCTTATGTGGTTGAGGTTAAAAAGCTTGGGGAGACTTTAAACCCAGGATAGGGGTAACTTTATATCTGATGGTTGAAGACCTTTGCTTGGTCTTTCGATCTAGTTAGTTGGCTACCCAATCTCGACTGGTACAAAATAGATATTTGTCATTGTTGTTCATATGCCAAATAATCACATATTTGGAAGTGTTATTTTGCTATTTGAGAAAAAGTTAAAGAAAATCTGAAAATTTGTAATGAATGGAATATTAAGGCCCCACAGAAAAAAGAAGATTGAAAACTACGATATTAACTACAGTAAAACCAAAAAGAAAGCTACAGATCTGTAAATGCTATCATATAATAATAAATAAAAGGATGAAAATAATGCTAACCTAATTTTTGATATTCAAATAGTACCAACTCAACTTTTGATTATTTTTCTAGGTTTGATTTGTAGTCCAAATTTCATCATGTCATTGTAAACAAAGAATCAGCCAAAATATTTTAACTATACATTAGAGATTTTATAAATGTAATTGTCCTTCTTTTGGAAGAACTACAGCACCAAACATATTTCAGACAAATACCAATGTGGTATGTTGATTATTACAACATCAGAATAAGGTATTAAAAACAGAGATGAAAGAGGAGGCACAGAAGTACAAATTGGTGTTAATAATAGGAAAATGCATTTGGTAACATGTGCACCCATATTATGAAAGACAAATGGGTATTGCCATCTGATAAAAAAATTAGGAATGTTAAAATATCCTTACTTCTAAATCATCCAAATAATTATAAGCATTTTAAAGAGCTTTCCAATTGTTTGAGGGATTAGTAAAAAGAAAGGCATATGTCTTGCATTGGTGGTTGAGAGGTCAGTGTGACTGCCTTGCACTTTCAGGCAGTTGCCCGGGTTGTGGGTTCGCGTCCCGGCCGATGCTATGACACTTAAAAAAAAGAAAGGCATATGTTATGAGATCCTTATTTAATCTATTAAGAAAATCTCAATATTAAAACTCAGGTAAAGAAAAAGCTCTTCATTGCACAAAAATACGACCATATTTGCAAATGGCAAATTTAAATGTTCACTAGAGGGAGCTTATCAATAGCTCTAATCAAGCTTTATTTTATAAGTGATGAAAGATAAACAATTTAAAATCTCTATTGGAAAGTCTCTATTTGCAGATGAATGGATTTTGAACTTCTGGTTCACCTCAGTTGAGTGCAGGGACTCTAGAAACTAAATTTAAAATGCTAACTCAAAAGTCAGCACTTATAAAACTTGTTACTATCAATTTGAAAGTCTGAACTTTTTGGACATGTAAATGTCTTCAAATCCAACCATACAAACCAGAGAGCAATATGAGTCTGAAATTAGCTGTGTTATGATATAGTAATAGTATCTGCAATATAGCATCACAAAAGCCTTCAAAGTTACACTTATAATAATTATTAAGACAACCCAATATAGCATCACAAAAGCCTTCAAAGTTACACTTATAATAATTATTAAGACAACCCATAAAGATTGTAGCTTGTTTTTAAGCTTGCATTTAAATGTTCACTAGAGGGAGCTTACAAATAGCTATAATCAAGCTTTATTTTATAAGTGTTGAAAGAGATAAAAATTTCCAATAGAGATTTTGAATTCTTTCACTTTTGACACTTATAAAATAAAACGTGATTAGAGCTATTGGGAAGCTCCCTCTATTGAATATTTAAATGCAAGCTAAAAGCAAGTTACAAAAGTTATGACTTGTTTTATTAATTATTATAAGTGTACCTTTGAAGGCTTTGCAATGTTATACTGCAGAGGCTATTACTATATGGTGAAACTGATCTGACTTCAGACCCATATAGCCATCTTGTTTGTAAGGCTGGATTTGAAGACATTTATGTGTCTGAAAAGTTCAGGCTTTCAAATTGATAGTAAAATGTTGTATAAGTGCTGACTTTTGAGTTAGTATTTTAGATCTAGCTTCTATAGTCCCAGCATTAAACTGAGGTGAGCCACAAGCTCGAAAATAATTGATCTGGAGATACAGACCTTCCAATAAAGATTTTGAAATATGTCTCTTTCAGCACTTATAACATAAAGTTTTATTAGAGCTATAGGTAAGCTCCCTCTAGTGAACATTTAAATGCAAGCTTTAAAGCCAGTTACAAAATTTTTGACTTGCTTTCTTAATTATTATAAGTGTACTTTTGAAGGCTTTTGTGATGATATATTGCAGAGGCAGTTACTATATGGTGAAACTGAGCTGATTTCAGACCAATATAGTTATTTGGTTTGTAAGGCTAGATTTGAATACATTTACATTTCTGAAAAGTTCAGGCTTTCAAACTGATAGTAACAGTTTTTATAAGTGCTGACATTAGAGATAGCATTTTAGAACTAGTTTTTAGAGTTCCAGCACTCCACTGAGGTAAGCCACAGCTCAAAACCAATTGGACTGGAGATACGGAGTTTTCGATAGAGATTTTGAATTCATTTTCTTTTTTGGCACTTATAAAATTAGCTTGATTAGAGCGATTAGTATATATATATATATATATATATATATATATATATATATATATATATATATATATATATATATATATATATATATATTGTAATGGTATACATATGTGTTACATTATTTTAAAACTAAAATAAAAGGGCAAAATAAATCTCAAATAAAATTGTTTTAAAAGAAAAAAAAATAAAAGCCAAAATTAAAAATGTATGTTTATTATATATATATATATATATATATATATATATATATATATATATATATATATATATATATATATATATATATATGTGTGTGTGTGTGTGTGTGTCACAGATGGAAAAATTTTAAAGTACTTTTTTAAATAAAAAATAGTATTTGAATGTACTTTTTTATATAAAAAAGTAAAGATCTAAAGATAAAATATATTTGTTAAAAAGTAACATAAATAAAAATAGAAATAAATGTAACCCATTACTGCTAAGCATTGAGGCTGTCTTTCCTGGGATAGCCATCCCTATGCTGAGGATGAACATTCACCATATTTCCTATATGGATGATATGGTGGTGTTTCTCTCATCTCAGGATGAGTTCACTAGGCTTGATGAACTCCTGGACCAATTTTCTTACAAATCTGGTCTCAGAGTAAACAGAACGAAATTGGCCATATGATCAATTCTATAAGGCAAGCAAATACCAGGTGGATTTGAAGCCCCCTCATAATTTTCTGGCTTCCCCATAGCCTCCTTCCATCCATTATGAGAAGAGAACTCCAAGCTTCCTTATTAGCTAAGGTCAATTCTATAGTAACTTCACAATCTAAGGTCTACCTGTCTTTATTGGGAAGGTAGCACTAGTTAATGCTATAGTATTGCCTAAAATAACATATTATCTAGCAGGATTTTTCCTCCCAGTGCAAGTTTATCTAAAAAATTGAAACCTTATGCAGAAAACTTTGCTGGGGAGGCAGAACTCCCATCAACAGCCTTAACATATTACAAAGACCCAAACTTCTTAATGGCCTTAGCCTTCACTCACTGAAGATTTTTTACCTCCAATGAACTCATAATATACTATTCAAGATTTTTAAGGATAATCCCGATATGGAGTGCTCCTTTACCAAGGAAAAGATACAGCCTACCGATCGACCTCCGCCAAGGTTGAGAAGCATTTGGCTACTAAGCAAGTTATGGTGATTTTTCAAAACTTCCAGTTGTCAGGTTACCTTTTTCAGGGGAAATTATCATATTGGGAAATTTATCGATTAATGTTTCCTGCGAAAACTAAATCCATTAATATACTTCCAATAGGAATTACTCGATTTTCCAAATTAACAAAATTCATCAAATTGAGTCCCAAATTTGTTGATTTTTTAATAAAAATCTTCCTTGGGGCACTCTCCACTGGGATCTTTTTCCACTACCAAAGGGGTTATAACATCAACCTCCTTTGTCCCCTATGTAACAAACAGGAGGAGTCAATTGGCCACATTCTGGATCAATGTGATTCGTGGACTTATCTCCATAATATAGCATTAGACTGGATAAATGGCAATGACCCAGCTAACATTTCTCTTAATGCAGCAATTAAAAAGGATCAATTTGGAACAATAAGACTGGCCACTTTCATTAACTTTTCAATTTGGACTGCCAGATGTAGCATGATATTTGATCATGGCTGTGATGCCTCGATAATTAATAGATTTTTCAAATCCCTCTACAAGATAAAAGATGAGGATAAATGAACTTGTCAGCCTTGTCTAATTGACCAAACCTGGAGCCAGATGAGGCTAGAGTCCTAATTCATGGTTTTCTTAGGCCTAAATCTTGAACTTTTTCCCATCCACTGAACAAATGATATATCCCATCTTTCACTTAAGAATAATCTAACTTTAGCTATGAAGAACTTTCATACATACTAGACAATTAACTTACCTAATAGATCAACTTGTAAATATTGTTATAGTCCTCATTACCCTTTCATCCAGGATAATCATTAATCAATGGAATTTCCAAACCTTATATATAGGTTTGAATTACGTTATATTCCTAACTAATTAAGCTCATGACACACTGCCTTAAAGCATTAATATAATCTTTGATTTTATTTATATTTATTTATGTTTCTTTCATACCTGCATTAATTAACCATCATGAGTTCCTTATACTGCTCTTAAGACTAAATTATTGATTTAATACAACTTTGATATTTCTATACACATGGCTTGCATACCACATTTATATGTATACATAATGTTATCCTATCATTGAATGCTTTTGTATCCACTCTAATGTGTAAATAAAGTTTTAATTTTGAAAATAGAAATAAATGTTTATTTCTATTTTAAGTTTCCTATGTAATCTCAGTAAATGGAAATGATTATTTTATTAATTAACCAAAAAATCAAACTAGCCTTTGGTGCTCTGATATAATTAAAAAGTCAGATAAGAAAATAAAAAGATTACATTGACCAATGCAAGCATGAAGCAACCAACACTTAGACCCTAATGAAACTCTTTGAAACAGGAAACCATGTTCAGTGAATCAGGAGGATTACTTTTAAAAGAAAACAATTAATATTAAGAGAGTTTCAGCTTGATTTTTTTTTTGAGAAGAATTAAAAGATGCACTTTTCACCCTCTCTTTTATTTCAAATGAAATCACTGTTAATTTATAAATGGCACTATTGTAGACCCAAATCATGTGGGTCCTATAATAAAATAGTTCCAAGATTGACCCAGCTAAGTCAGCCTCCAGATTAACTATGGTATGAACAACAGACTGGGCTTCCATGAAAGAATGACTAATAAAGTATTTGTGGGAATTGGACCAAAGAAGCATGAGCTCCTCTACGGTAAAGTATGAACTATAAAATTTTAAATAGTAATTAAGAACTTTTGTCAATATTGAGCAAATGTTTAATAACCTGCTTAACATAACTTTTAAAAATGAACTTTATCTGACTTATTAAGATTTCAAATTTTATATATTTGAGTTTACTAATTTAATTAAATCATTTCCATTTTAATTTTTTTTATTAATATTTATTGACTAAATAATTTAAATGTATTAAATTTAAGTTGGGTGTAGATAGCTGCATGTATTCATTAATGTTTAGTTATTTTTTTTTGGGGTGGAGGGTGGTTCATATGATTAAAATATATAGATATCAGTAAATATGACACCTCATGCTGAGTGTCCAAACATATTTATTTGTATATCTTTTAAGTTATTGAAGTCAATGTGGCACGTTATGATGATTGCCACTGGATTTATTGTAAATTTCCCTCAGGAATTCCATCAATAACTTTATATTTTGATTGTTTATGTTTATTTTGAAGGTGTTTAATTTTAGGCTATTTGTCTCATAGTTAGGTCAATGCTGTTGGAGGGATATATGAGTGTTTATATCAATGTAATGGGAAGCATGTTTAGCATACAGGGCAAAGCCCAATTGAATGCATGACCCAAAGATGTAGTCATTGCATTGCAATGGATTCAGATGTATTTCCTGCACCATTGATTCCTTTTGTAGGTTTATGGATAAGGACTATAAGTCAGCAGGTAGACCGCTCTTTCCTATATGTAGCATTTCTCTAATTATTTTATATACATGATTCCTTCACCAGGCAAATGCACATTTCTGTATTTGACAAGATCATGTTCTTCAAATAATATCATGCTGTCTGATGCACATTTCTGTCAGCATTGTTTATGCTAGAATCTTCATATTGCATTGGTTGCATCTATGTATCAGGAAGCAGGTGTTGGTTTGGCTATGAACTTTTAGTCTGAGATTGAATGATTGATTTGAAATGTTCTTAACTGAGTAATCTATGTAGCCTATCTACATGCAACATTCTCAAGTAAAAATATTATTAAAATGTCCATCTGTGTGGATTTTCTAAATAATAATTTAAATTTAAAATTAATATCTAAATTTATTCTTCAAATTTATATAAGTGAATCAATAAATGTTTTGTGTGTTAATTACTGGCAATGGCTTATTTTATTTTTTTAAATATTAATATATTTTGAGAATATAATTCTTTATTAAAACTAATAAGAATTTATATTATAAATTATCTCTGCTTCCCTGAGCTAGTGACTGGGAATAACAGTCAAAATAAAATAAAAAATAGATCTTAACAGTACAAATCTGCCTACTATATAAATTTTCCAGGTTCCAATAGCCTGGTGGCACCATTGTACAGCAGATACGGTGAGACTCTGACTATTAGACACCCGAAAAGCTGGTAGTAAAGAATCAACAGTCAACAATTTTTTATCATTATATTTGTGTAATTACTGACCAAAGTTTTGTCCTTTTGAAATTTTCATATATAATCAATTTGTGTAACGTAATTACTAACACTAACTAAATTCTTTTTTTTTTTAAATGTTTTTGTTTTTTGAGGAAGTTTACCGATATGTAATGGTATATAATATGCCATTACATTAATTTAAGATTAAAATAAAACTTAAGTTCGTAAATATTTGCAAAGATGCAAAACTTTAAAAGTTTTTTTTTTTTTTAAAAAATAAAAAAAAAGTATTTGAACACACGTTTTTATAAAAAGAAAGATAAAAGATCTAAATATAAAATATTTTAGTAAAAAATAATGTCAGTAAAAATAGAAACAAGTATTAATTAATTTCTGAAATCTTAAAATGGAAATGATTGTGTTATTAATTATCAAAAAGCAAACTAGCCCTTGGGGATCTTATATAATTAAAAAGTCAGATGAAAGATATAGATAAAAATTAAGAATTGTTTCCCACTCTGAAGCAAAATGTCCAATAGAAGCAGAAACCAACACTTGGACTCTAATGAAAATGATTGATTGTTCAATGAATCTGGACGATGTATATAAAAGGAAAAATATTTAAATTAAGAGGAGTTCAAGCTTGATTTTGAGAGAAAGGCAATAAGGCACACTTGTCAACCTCTCTCACTTATTTCAAATAAAATGACTGTTGAATTATGAAGGGTACTGCTGCTGACCCAAATTATATGGGTTCTGAAATAAAATAGTACCAGGATTGAAGCAGCTAAGGCCATCTCCAGAACAACAGACCAGTCTTCCATGAAAGTCTTCATGGGAATTGGCAGCAGGAACTGGGAGCTCCTCTACTGTAAGATATGAACAGAAAAATTAAAAAAAAATTAAGGACTTTCAAGATTTGACAAGCTAAACCTAATTTTTTTTTTTTTAATGAACTTTAATCTGACTTTTCAAATCAATTATTAATGTTTAATTTTTATACATTTGAGTTTGCTAAAAATCATTTCCATTTTTTTTATTCCTTTAAGTTTTATTATGATTTTTGTTTTTTCATTAAACTAAACTTAATAAATGCTAAATTTAAGTCAGGAATGAATGGCTGCAAAGATTTATAAAGTTATATTAGTTTAATTAAGGGAGGGTAAATCATAGGTTATTTGTTTCATAGATAAATTGGGTCAATGGATTGGATATATTGGGGTAATTAGTAAATGTAGCATGAGGTCTGCTACATGCAGGATCATCTTATATGACACACTAGGGCAAAATAAGCCTTTCTTCTTCACCATGAGAGACAGACTGTATTCCCTGCTCCTTGGATCACCCCTTTGCCTATGGAATGGGGTAGTAAGACAAAAAATGCAATACCTTCCTATGGAGTTTTTTTATTGTTCTTCTTGCCAGACAGATATAGTATTCCTGTATTGGACAAGATAACAATGCTGTTCAGATGCCCATTCCTGGCAGTATGGTATTTGTGCTGTCGTATTCATGCTGCATTGAATACATCGATGTATCAGATGAATTGTCGTTGGTTTGACTATTGACTTTTGGCCTAAGGTTAAATAAAAGATAGAATATTTTCTTTTCAAATGCAATCTATGTAGTTTATTTATACTCGACACTCTTAAAAATATTATCAAATTCAACTGTGCTGATTCTTTAAAATAAAAATTTAAATTTAAAAATTAATGACGAACCTAAAATAATAAATTTTGTTCCTCAATATTATTTATAAGTGTGTTAATAAATGTATGTGTGTTAAAAAAGTGTACCAATATTGTGTTGGCACATAATAATTTTGTTTAAAACAATTATTAAAAAAAAATCTTTCGTAAAAGAAAACATAAAAGTAAAAGTTTTAAGAGTTTTGAAATAAAAGTTACAGTTATTTAATGAAGAGGGGGCATCATGTTGGGCATCATTTACATACCAGGTTCGATCTGCCGAAGCTCATACTTCATCTGGAAAATGGTTTAGCTGGTTTTCACTTTATAATCTTATTTATTATAAATATTACGTAAATGAACCGGCACGTTTAAGTGAAATGAAAAATATTATTAATAGTTCAGCTGTAAACAAAACCCATGATCAGATTGAGCTATGCAATGCATAACACAATCACATTTCAAGATCATGACCCACCTTGACTGCTAGATTCGAACCCCTACTATCCAAACCCTTTATTTATTTCAGAGTAAACTTTTGGTGGCAGATAGTCTAAGACTAACATGTTCAGACAGTAGGCCCATAATCCAGTGCTTGAAAAATCCCTTAACTAGCTCAGCTACATGTAATCAATAACAAATTATAGTTTCAATGAGTGGTGAAAAGAATTGACTGACAAATAAATTTTAAGTTTAAAAACAATTTATTTTAATTATGGCAATTATTATACAAATTTTAAATATTTTATAAATCTTATTTAACTAATATCATGCACATTTATAATTTACACACTATATCTTAGGAGAAAGCATTAAATAATATTTGAAATTTAAAATACATGACATCAATATACTAACACATGGATACACACAACATTTTAAACACACATATTAATAGTTTGTATATGTATGCAATAGAGTTCTTAAACTTGACTCTTGGTTTTATGAATGCGATGGCTACTTTAGAAATGAATATAAGAAAATGTTTTACCTAGGATTTTGAATAGGGATACATCTTGCTGTTTGCTGCTTCTAATGAAGTATTTCTAACCAGTTAATTTGAAGTTTTCTTATGGAGATTTGATGCTGATTATTCTGAGGCATTTCTTTAAGACAATTAGACATTGAGCAGCTTCAGGTTGTTACACAGGCATCACTTAAGATGGGGTATATTGGCTGTTTTCATCAGACTTTAGGCTGAAGAAAGTAATATGTTTTCCAATGTTTTAACACTGCATTATTGATTCTGGATCCATAATAAACTGACTGATATAGCTCATTGATAGATTGCACTGAACTGTTATCTCAAACACAAATAACTTGACTTTAACACAACTTAACACAAACTCAACTTGACTAACTGTCCGATACAAATTTGGCTATTTATACATACGACATGTTGTCATTTTTGATATCCTTCAGCAATATCTGTTGTCAAAATTTTTTTGATAATCTCTTAATTACATGTTTTTGAAGATCATTTAATTAATAGCCATGCAAACATGTTGGTTTTATATTTTATTAGTAGCCACTGCTGAGTGTTTTTTAATTGTTTAAGTTTCATTTATTTTTAACATTCAATATCCATATATTATATTTACAGTCACACACATATATATAACCCAAGATCCATTCAATATTTAGTTTTAAGATGCCTTTTTTTTCTTTCTTTAACTCGAATGAAAAGAGATTTATATTTTTAAACTTTATATTACATTTTAACTAATAATAATAAGAAATAACTCTTTACTTCTTTTATGAAACTTTTAATTTGTTTCTACAGCAAATTCCCCTCTCCCTTTTAATTAAATAACTGTAACTTTTATTTTAAAACTCTTAAACTTTTACTTTTACGTTTTCTTTTACGAAAGATTTTTTATTTTAGTAATTTTTTTAAACAAAATTATTATGTGCCAACACAATATTGGTACACAATATATATATATATATATATATATATATATTGTACTAGTCCGTTTACTCCTGTACATATATACACACACATTGAGCATGGAATGCATGTTATGTAACAGAGCAACGATTGTAGTTATTCAGTTAGACATCATCATTTACTACTTTCTAGAATTGCATCATAAAAGTAAATTACTACACTCATATCTTTGAAAGATCCGGTTCACCAAGACCTTTATGCGCCACCTCTGAGAAAAGATTGCTCCCTCCCCAGAGGGATATGACTGCATAATTTAGATAAGGGTTAGTCCCTTTTTGACTTAATAAAATCACTAATATAGATGCTTTACTTAATAAATCACTAGAAAGATAGATATTCTAACAAATTACTCTATGTCCCGATAGAGATTAATCCCAGGCTAGCTCATCTACTCTTTATCTCGAGAAATTGGTTTGTTGCTTAGCTAACAAAGAAGGAAAAAAAGAGGATAGAATTGACAATTCATCTTTTAATAGAGTAATTTTACCTTATATTAAAGGGGTTACTGATAAAATTAGTAGATGTCTATCTTGTTTTAGTAGTAAGTCTACTTTTACTACTGACAAAAATGGTGATTTTTTGAATAAACCTAAAGACAGAATAATTTTGTAATACCAAGAAGTTTATTAAATTCCATGTTTGCAGTGCTCAAGAAGCAATGTAGGTTAGTCTAATAGATAAATAAATGTCAGAATTAAGAAACCCAAAAAATGATTTTAATCAAAAAATTAACACATCAGTCTTTACTTCCCATTTTTTAAAAAATTGATCACAAACCTCACTTTGACAATGCAAAATTGTTTGCTACTTTGGAAAGATATGATTTGAGAACCATGACAGAGTGTCAATTAAAATATTAAAAAGACCTCCTAGTTTATATAAGGGCTAATGAAGCACAGTGTATTCCAGCCATATGAAAACCTCTCATTTTATCTATGTCTTCTAATATTGACTTTAAATTAATAGATGGTAAAACTAAGAGAAATATACATTTTGATAAACCTAATATTCAGAATACTAAAATATTTCAAACTGATTCTCATGCTTTATCTCACACTCAGTGTTGTTACAGTTTGAGATTGAACAAATTTTCTTTCAAGAGATTATCTTGACAATGGCGCATCAAAATATCGGTATATATTAAAAAAATAAAACATGGATTTACCCTAAAAATCATTTATTTACATAATACAATCATGAAAAATTATATATATATATTGTAACAAGCACATACATACGTTACATTATTTTTTATTAGTAAACATAAAAAAAAGTTCGCCAAAAAATCTTCTTTTTTAAGAATTAAAAACTGAAAATTAAAAAATCACCTTAAACTTGCATATATATAAAATCCACAGATAAATATTTATTAAAATAAAACTTTATTAAAAAAAGAGTAGTTTAAAACTAAGTTTTCAGAAAAGATTTAAAGATAAAAATATAAGTTTAAGGTTGAAAACAAATTAATTAAATTTTTGGAAAATGGAAATGATTGTTTTGATTAGTAAACTAGCCTTTGGGCATTTAAATGTATAAGCATCGGTCAGATAGAAAAACAATAGAAACTTTTAGACAATGAAAGAAATCCATCGGGAAATCAGACCTCAATGAAAAGGTTTTCACCATCATGATGTAATGTTGAGTTAATCCACAAAATTATTATAAAAGGAAACGTTTGAAAATAAAAGAGTTAGTTGGTTATTACGAGTGGACGGATATGTGTTAGCATGAAGTTGAAGGAGAAGGGATTGAAAAGACACACTTATCAATCCCTTCAGTTCTGCTAGGAAGAAAGAAAAATAAACTATCGTTTTCTACATTGAGGACCAGTTAAAGCAAAATCCTCCAGATGGATAAATAAATCAGCCAACAGAATACCAATCTTAGGACGGCATGGGAATTCATGTTCATGGCAAGCAACAGATAAAATTGGATGTTTTAAAAAATTGTAAGAACTTTATATTCATTTGAACAATAAGAACTCTAAATTTTAAAACTTTTTGGTAAATACTGCAATAGAATCCTATCTGACCAAACTAAAATATTTATTAATTAGTTATAATTTTATTTGATGTGTTTCTTTTGTAAAATCATTTCCATTTATTTATTTATTTTTTATTCTTGAAGTTTTATCATGATTTTTGTTTTTCGTTAAATTAATTATATAAATGTTAAACTTAAGTCGGGCATGAATGGCTGTATAGATTTGTAAAGTTATATTAGGGGAGGGTAATCTTAGGTTATTTGTGTCATAGTTGAATTGGGTCAATGGATGGGATATATCGGTGTGATTAGTAGATGTAATATCAGATTCGCTATAGGAAGAATTGTTTCATATGCCGCACTCACCCATTTGCCTATGGAAGGAATTATAAGATGGAGAATGCAGTTTCTTTCTATGGAGTTTTTTTATTGCTCTTCTTGTCGGATAGATGTAATATTCTTATTTGACGAGAGGCAATTTCTTTTCTTAACTTTTTGGTGTTGCCGAATTTCATATTACATTCAATGCATCGATATATCAGATAATTTGATGCCAGTTTTGGCTGTGAACCTTTAGCCTAAGGTTAAATAAGGATAGAATGTTTTATTTTCAAATGCAAATCTATGTAGTCTATTCATACTTGACACTAAATAAAAATGCATTAAATTTAAGTTGTTTATAGATGCTTGCATGGATTGGTTATCAGTTAAGTATGTTTTGGGCTTTCATATTTGATCAAAATATATAGACATTCGATAAATAAAGATACCTTACGGTGAGTATCTAAAATGTATTTATTCGGATGTCTTTTAAATTATTGGTGACTATGCAAGTATATTATGGTGAATACTATTGGGTTACTTATAAATTTCCCTCTGCAATTGTCAGTATCAATGATTTTATACTTTGATTGTTTATGTTTGTTTTGAAATGTTTTTAACCGTTGTAATCTATGTAACCGATCTATACTCAACATTATTAAAACAAACATTCATAAATCCATCCGTGCGAACTTAATTAAAATGTAAACTTATAATATTATAAAAATTAAAATGTAAATTTAAATTGTAAAATCAAATTAAAATCTAAAATAAACATACTAAAATAATAATGTTAAATTTTATATATATATATATATGTGCGTAAATAAATTTTTGTATGTTAATTGCTGGCAGTGGCTTATTTTATTTATTTTTTAATATTGAAATATAATTAGATAAGATATTATATTATTAAATCTCTGCTACTCCCTGAGCTAGTGACTTGGGCTAATGACCAGAATCAAAATGTAAATAAAAAAAAATTTTTTTCACTTACGTATCTTCCTACTTTATATTTTTTTCTAGGTTCAAATGCCTATATGATGCCCTGTATTGCACTTTACATAAGTCTTTTCACCATATTGTTACAACTGGCACCCAACATGGGTCTCATTCTCCAGATCGTTACAACTGGCCACCCAACTTGGGCTGATCTATTAATAAAAACCACATATACCCTGAGTAAATTTCTTTTTTTAAAATGAAATATTTTTGTCTGTTACATAAAGTCATATACTTTAAATATTATAAAAGCACTGCCAGAAGAAATTGTGCATATATATTAAACACGAGAAAATATAAATAATTTTAAATGTAATTTTTGTTAAAAAAAAGTCAAAAGGTTGCAATAAATTGGTTTTTTTTTGTTTGTTGATATATATTATGCTTTAACATGTTTAGGCGCACACTGCCACATAATTTTATGATCGAAATGTGGTACCTTATGATGAGTACCATTGGAATTTACTTCAGTGTAATCCTATTTAATCCGTCATAGATAAGTTGGGGGTATTTATAATTGTGCTGCAAATATACATGTATAAATCCATTGTCTTTCAAAATGTATTTAGTTCAATGCAACCTTATTAAGTAAATAATTTAAATAACTTGCTTGTCATGCCGTGTGTAAAAATAAAATGTATAAAAAATAATAATAATAGAACTCTTGTGGGGAGGAGGTGTAGACATGGATGGTCCTTAGGAAAATCATAGTCAACATTTTTTTTTGTATATAGTCTTTATACTAACTGAATATTTTGTACATTTTGTTAATCGTGTACCGTAATTACTAACCCTAAGTAAAATATATTTTTTTGTTCATTTTTTTTAAGCAAGTTTACTGATATGTAATGGGCACATACTTACGTTACATTATTTTTTATTAGTAAACATAAAAAAAAAGTTTGCCAATAAAACTTTCTTTTTTAAGAATTAAAAACTGAAAATTAAAAAATCATCTTAAACTTGCATATATATATAAAATCGCACAGATAAATATTTATTAAAATAAAACTTTATTAAAAAAGAGTAGTTTAAAACTAAGTTTTCAGAAAAGATTTAGAGATAAAAATATATGTTTAAGTTTGAATACAAATTAATTAATCTTTTGTAAAATTGAAATGAATATTTTAATTAATAAACTAGCCTTTGGGCATTTAAATGTATAAGCATCGGTCAGATAGGAAAACAATAGAAACTTTTAGCAAATGGAAGAAATCCATCAGAAAATTGGACCTCAACAAAAAGGTTTTCACCATCATGACATAATGTTGAGTTAATCCACAAAATTATTATAAAAAGAAAGGTTTGAAAATAAAAAAGTTAGTTGGTTATTACGAGTGGATGGATATGTGTTAGCGTGGAGTTGAAGAAGAAGGGATTTTAAAGACGCACTCTTCAATCCCTTCAGTTCTGCTAGGAAGAAAGAGAAATAAACTATCATTTTCTACATTGAGGACAAGTTAAAGCAAATACCTCCGGATGGATAAATAAATTGCCCAACAGAATACCAATCTTAGGACGGCATGGGAATTCATGTTCATGGCAAGCAACGGATAAAATTGGATGTTTTAAAAAATTGTAAGTACTTTATATTCATTTGAACAATAAGAACTCTAAATTTTAAAACTTTTTGGTAAATACTGCAATAAAATCATATCTGACCAAACTAAAATATTTATTAATTAGTTATAATTTTATTTGATGTGTTTCTTTTGTAAAATCATTTCCATTTATTTATTTATTTATTTTTTGTTCTTTAAGTTTTATCATCATTTTTGTTTTTCGTTAAATTAATTATATAAATCTTAAACTTAAGTTGGGCATGAATGGCTATATAGATTTGTAAAGTTATATTAGGGGAGGGTAATCTTAAGTTATTTGTGTCGTAGTTGAATTGGGTCAATGGATGGGATATATCGGTGTGATTAGTAGATGTAATATCAGATTCGCTACGAGCAGAATTGTTTCATACGCTGCACTCACCCGTTTGCCTATGGAAGGAATTATAAGATGGAGAATGCAGTTCCTTTCTATGGAGTTTTTTTTATTGCTTTTCTTGTCAGATAGATGTAATATTCCTATTTGATGAAAGGCAATTTCTTTTCTTAACTTTTTGGTGCTGCCGTATTTCATATTACATTGAATGCATCGATATATCAGATAAATTGATGCCAGTTTTGGCTGCGAACCTTTAGCCTAAGGTTAAATAGGGATATAATGTTTTATTTTCAAATGCAAATCTATGTAGTCTATTCATACTTGACACTAAATCAAAATGCATTAAATTTAAGTTGTTTATAGATGTTTGCATGGATTGGTTATCGGTTAAGTATGTTTTGGGTTTTCATATTTGATCAAAATATATAGACATTCGATAAATAATGATACCTTATGGTGAGTATCTAAAATGTATTTAGTCGGATGTCTTTTAAGTTATTGGTGATAATGCAAGTATATTATGGTGAATACTATTGGGTTACTTATAAATTTCCCTCTCCAATTGTCAGTATCAATGATTTTATATTTTGATTGTTTATGTTTATTTTGAAATGTTTTTAACTGTTGTAATCTATGTAACCGATCTATACTCAACATTATTAAAACAAACTTTCATAAATCCATCTGTGTGAACTTAATTAAAATGTAAACTTATAATATTATAAAAATTAAAATGTAAATTTAAATTATAAAATGAAATTAAAAATTCTAAAATAAACATACTAAAATAATAATGTTATATATATATATATATATATGTGCGTAAATAAATTTTTGTATGTTAATTACTGGTTGTGGCTTATTTTATTTATTTTTTAATATTGAAATATAATTAGAAAAGATATTATATTACTAAATCTCTGCTACTCCCTGAGGTAGTGATTTGGGTTAATGACTGGAATCAAAATTTAAAAAAAAAAATTGACTTATGTATCTGCCTGCTTCATAAATTTTTCTAGGTTCAAATGCCTAGATGGCACCCTGTAGTGCAGTTTACGTAAGTCTATTCACCGGATCATTACAACTGGCACCCTGGGGCTTTTTCTCCAGATCGTTAAACTGGTCACCCAACTTGGGCCGATCTATTAATAAAAACCACATATACCCTGAGTAAATTTCTTTTTTCAAAATGAAATATTTTTATCTGTTACATAAAGTCATATACTTTAAATCTTATAAAAGCACTGCCAGAAGAAATTGCACATATATATTAAACATGAGAATGTATAAATAATTTTAAAACTAATTTTTGTTAAAAAAGTCAAAAGGTTGCAATAAATATTTTTTTTTTTGTTTGTTGATATATATTATGCTTTAACGTGTATAGGCGTGCACAGCCATGTAAGTTTATGATCAAAATGTTGTACCTTACAATGAGTACTGTTGGGAATTTACTTCAGTGTAATCCTATTTAAGCATTTTAATCAGTCATAGATAAGTTGGTGGTATTTATAATTGTGCTGCAAATATACACATATAAATCCATTATCTTTCAAAATGTATTTAGTTCAATGCAACCTTCTTAAATAAATAATTTAAATAACTTGCTTGTCATGCCATGTGTAAAAATAAAATGTATAAAAAATAATAATAATAGAACTCTTGTGGGGAGGAGGTGTAGATGTGGATGGTCCTTAGGAAAAAGATAGTGAACATTTTTTTGTATATAGTCTTTATACTAACCGAATATTTTGTAAATTTTTTTAATCGTGTACCGTAATTACTAACCCTAAGTAAAATATTTTTTTGTTCATTTTTTTTAAGCAAGTTTACTGATATGTAAAGGGCACATACATACGTTACATTATTTTTTTATTAGTAAACATAAAAAAAAAGTTTTCCAATAAAAATTTCTTTTTTAAGAATTAAAAACTGAAAATTAAAAAATCATCTTAAACTCGCATATATATAAAATCGCACAGATAAATATTTATTAAAATAAAACTTTATTAAAAAAAGAGTAGTTTAAAACTAAGTTTTCAGAAAAGATTTAGAGATAAAAATATATGTTTAAGTTTGAAAACAAATTAATTAATCATTTGTAAAATGGAAATGATTATTTTAATTAGTAAACTAGCCTTTGGGCATTTAAATGTATAAGCATCGGTCAGATAGGAAAACAATGGAAACTTTTAGCAAATGAAAGAAATCCATCAGGAAATTGGACCTCAACAAAAAGGTTTTCACCATCATGATGTAATAATCCACAAAATTATTATAAAAGGAAAGGTTTGAAAATAAAAGAGTTAGTTGGTTATTATGAGTGGATGGATATGTGTTAGCGTGGAGTTGAAGGAGACTGGATTGAAAAGACGCACTCTTCAATCCTTTCAGTTCTGCAAGGAAGAAAGAAAAATAAACTATCGTTTTCTACATTGAGGACCAGTTAAAGCAAAAACTTCTGGATGGATAAATAAATCAGCCAACAGAATACCAATCTTAGGATGGCATGGGAATTCATGTTCATGGCAGGCAATGGATAAAATTGGACATTTTAAAAAATTGTAAGAACTTTATATTCATTTGAACAATAAGAACTCTAAACTTTAAAACTTTTTGGTAAATACTGCAATAGAATTCTATCTGACCAAACTAAAATATTTATTAATTAGTTATAATTTTATTTGATGTGTTTCTTTTGTAAAATCATTTCCATTTATTTATTTATTTATTTATTTTTTGTTCTTTAAGTTTTATCATGATTTTTGTTTTTCGTTAAATTAATTATATAAATGTTAAACTTAAGTCGGGCGTGAATGGCTGTATAGATTTGTAAAGTTATATTAGGGGAGGGTAATCTTAGGTTATTTGTGTCGTAGTTGAATTGGGTCAATGGATGGGATATATCGGTGTGATTAGTAGATGTAATATCAGATTCGCTATGGGCAGAATCGCTTCATATGCCGCCCTCACTCGTTTGCCTATGGAAGGAATTATAAGATGGAGAATGCAGTTCCTTTCTATGGAGTTTCTTTTATTGCTCTTCTTGTCAGATAGATGTAATATTCCTATTTGATGAGAGGCAATTTTTTCTGTTAACTTTTTGGTGCTGCCATATTTCGTATTACATTGAATGCATCGATATATCAGATAAATTGATGCCAGCTTTGGCTGCAAACCTTTAGTGTAAGGTTAAATAGGGATAGAATGTTTCATTTTCAAATGTAAATCTATGCAGACTATTCATACTTGACACTAAATAAAAATGCATTAAATTTAAGTTGTTTACAGATGCTTGCATGGATTTGGTTATCGGTTATGTATGTTTTGGGTTTTCATATTTGATCAAAATATATAGACATTCAATAAATAATGATACCTTACGGTATCTAAAATGTATTTATTCTGATGCCTTTTAAGTCATTGGTGACAATGCAAGTATCTTATGGTGAATACTATTGGGTTACTTATAAATTTCTCTCTGCAATTGTCAGTATCAATGATTTTATATTTTGATCGTTTATGTTTATTTTGAAATGTTTTTAACCATTGTAATCTATGTAACCAATCTATACTCAACATTATTAAAACAAACTTTCATAAATCCATCTGTGCAAACTTAATTAAAATGTAAACTTATAATATTATAAAAATTAAAATTTAAATTATAAAATCAAATTAAAATCTAAAACAAACATGCTAAAATAATAATGTTAAATTATATATATATATATATATATATATATATATATATATATATATATATATATATATATATATATATATATATATATATATGCGTAAATACATTTTTGTATGTTAATTACTGGAAGTGGCTTATTTTATTTATTTTTTAATATTGAAATATAATTAGATAAGATATTATATTACTAAATCTCTGCTACTCCCTGAGCTAGTGACTTGGGCTAATGATCAGAATCAAAATTTAAAAAAAAAAAAAAAATTTTTTTTGACTTACGTATCTGCCTACTTTATAAATTTTTCTAGGTTCAAATGCCTAGATGGTGCCCTGTAGTGCAGTTTATGTAAGTCTATTCACCAGATCATTATATATATATATTAACCAATTAGTAAAGACAGAGCCATGATAGAGTGATCCACTTTAAATACACTTCACAAAATTATGGTGTCATTTATAACAGATTGAAAATTTGCAATCAGAAATAACAACTCTAATATTGCCTGATAAAAATATAGTCCAGTCATTGGTTGTTCTATGTAAGAGAATAAAAGTGAGCCATGAAGATAAATATAATTTGTAACTGAATAAAATGGATATTACAAAAATGATACTAATTTTATAATGCCCATAATTTATATAATCATTCATAAGATAAATATAATATACTATGCTAAACGATTGTTAAGCAATAAATAATTATTCAATATTTAAAATAATCTTTTATCAAATCACATATTTTACTTTTAACCATACCAAAATAAAATGATGATAATATTTTTTATTATAGCAACATGAGAACAACTAGCACTTTAAATAAATAGAAAACAAAAAAATAAATTATAGCATTATGAGATCAAATAGCATTTTGAATAGATAAAAAACAGACTTATGTATTTTTTCAAGTACCCCAAATATGAACCTTACTTAAAATAAATTTAAAAAAGCAATTAAAGCAAACATCATTTTTAAAACAATAATATATGTTTAAGATAGATTTCACTTATATTAAAATGAAACTAATAATAAATCATTAAATAACTGAACTCTAATACACCTGGTTTTCACTTTATGCAGATTTATTTAATGTGATTTTAAAGTTATGCGGTTCATGTTTCTTTTTAATATCTTTGTATGTGGTTTTCTTTTATGTGATAAAAATTATTAGATCAAAAGTCAAGCTCTGATAATGTGATATTACTTTAAATATTATAAATTTTGTGCACTCACACATCATATTTAAAGTAATAGCGCATTATTGGAGTTCGACTTCTCTCTAATAA
Organism: Epiperipatus broadwayi; assembly: GCA_028023455.1. Classification (NCBI taxonomy): domain Eukaryota; kingdom Metazoa; phylum Onychophora; class Udeonychophora; order Euonychophora; family Peripatidae; genus Epiperipatus; species Epiperipatus broadwayi. The sequence continues at coordinate 1,722,042 of JAQFVV010006328.1, read as the reverse complement.
TTACAATATTTTTGGCACTTTATAATAGTACTGTAATAGATTTTATACAATAAACAAGATCATAATTCACTTTACATCAGGATTTCTTCATTTTATATACACACATGAAATTTTACAAGATTATAATGTAAATATATTCAAACATTATATATGCCTTTATTATGCAAGTTGTTGTTTTCACCTTATAAATCATTTTATTTTTGCTTTTTTAAAACAAGAGTACATAATCAATTAATCATTTAGTGTCTACATGTTTATTTTTAAAAGGCGAGTTATGGCAGTGGGAACAATTAAATTTGACAATTAAAATCTGATTTTAATTATAATTAACAATTTAAAAATTACATAACATGATCTGAAATTAATGTGACTCGAAGCAATGAAATTTGATTTTTAAACGGAATTGAAAATTAAAAAATTAAGACAAAAATAAGAATTTAATTTTTAATTGTTAGTTTTCATTAAATTTTGTCAAACAGTGGTGAGTCAGTGTCTTTTTATTATCATAAATGTAAGTTCTTACTGTTATTTTAAAGTTTTAGTTTTCTCTAACAGAGAAGAAAAAAACACCCAAGAAAATGAATTTCTTTGGTGACAAAAATTTCAATTTTCCAACAGCATTTGGAAAACATTTAGTTTGGGTGAGTCCATGATAAGAGCAATTAAAAAATGAAGTTGGTGCTAGTTGTATTTTCTCTTGTGAAGTAGCTAACAGGTTTCTCTGTACATAATTTCTGAGAGATTCTTGACTTTGTTTAAGAAGCTACAGTACATCACATCACATTACATCATGACAAATCTGATGTCCTACTAGTTTACAAATGAACTTACTTATCACCAATACTGTACATGTATGAACAAAATGAGAAATACTGTAAATTACACATAAAAAATATTGTTTTGAATAAAATTAAATGTGTAGTTAATAAATAAGTAAAAAAGTTTGTCTTGTATCAATTTTTTTTCAAATTTTAAAATTTTTATTAGTCATATTTTATTTCCTTATTTTTTGTGTGCAAATTTTAAAGTAATTTTACGTTGATGCTTTGCTTTTATGCGATTTTTGAAAATTACAGTAACCTATCCCCCATTTTTCAAGGTAAGTTAAGTCTATTTTTGTGTGATTTCTTTTGTGTGTATTTTCTGAGGAAGCTATTGACCACATAAAATGAGACCCAGGTGTATACCTAATTAATTAAACATTGTTTATAATAATATAAACTACTACTGAAATTTAACTTTGTTTAAATAAAATAGATCATGAATGATTGAGATGACAAATTTAATATGTCCTATAAGTTTGCAATATCTATAACATTCAAATAAATATATGGCCTAATAATTATTTTTAAATCCCAATTAAATGAAATAATAAATTTTACTAATTAAGCTATGCTATATTATTATATTGATTTTATTCTTATTAATAACCTAGTTATAATAAAATGAAATATTCAATACTGATGTATTATAAATGATCTGATTAGATAATCTTAAATCTATAATGTCCAATTATACCAGTTTAATAGGATGCCATTTGACACCAAATTATGCTCAACAAAGTTGCCCTATGGTAGAGGTTCTGTTTGAGAATTTTCCAGATAAAGCACTACTGGACACATGTAGTCAAATTTTGTTCTTTTCTTAACAATTTTATAAAAGGATACTGAGTGAAAATTCCATGATTAAGACACTACCTTTAAAGTATATGCAAGTGACAATGGCCAATAATAGGAAGGCAAAGTCGGTATAAAACAGGTCTTGGTAGATATCAAGTTTAACCAAACTACTCTCTATCATGTTTTCTTGATACTAAATGGATTAATCCATGATGTAATCTTAGGATCAGACTTCTTGCACATGAAATCTTGTATTGTTGATTTCTCAAATAGGATTATAAAAATTCACAAAGAGACTTTAGAAATGATATTACCTACAAGGTATGGTATATCTGAGGTCTATTACATAATATCTAATGTCCCAGATGCACTGGTTGACACTAAACTTGCAGAATCAAATCTACTTGAAAGCAAGAAATGTAAAAGAGTTATGTTCTCTACTTTATCAATTCAGCCCAATTTTTTCAGAAATTCCAGGAGTGACTGAGGGTTTCCAGCAAAGAATTAAATTGATGAATGATCAGCCATTTCAATCCAGATTATCCCATACCGTATTAGTATAGACAGGAAATTTTGAAACAGCTTAACAAAATATTAGAGTGGGGGATTATTTCCAAATGCTTTTCACTGAATTTTAATCCAGTTGTAATGGTGAAGAAGAAAGATGGGTTAATGAGATTTTGTTTGGATTCCCAGCAACTAAACAAGATTACTGTTCCTGACAGGAACATTCCGTGACCCATACTTGACTTGTTCATAAGATTTGGAAATAATAAGGTGTTTTCCACCTTCAATCTAATTCCAGTTATTGGCAGATTGAGCTTCACCTAGATGATTGTCTATACACTGCCTTTAGGTATAAGGGTTACACATACCAGTTTAATAGGATGCCAATTGGATTGATAAATAGTGGAGCCAGTTTGATCCAATGCCTGGATAGAATCCTATCTCCTGAAATTAAGCAAACTATAACCATATATATGGGTGATGAAATCATCGCATCCACATCAGTTAAAGAACACATTCAACATCTGATTGTGTCTTTCCAGGAATGCCTCCGAAAAGGGATTAAAATTAACTTTAAAAAAGTACCTTAGTTTCTAACCAGGTGATCTTTTTAGGCCATATTTTGAGTTGTAATGGAATAAAGCCTCACCCAGACAAATTAGTGTGATTCAAAACTTTCCTTTGCCTGTTAATAAAAAGACAAATATGATCATTCCTAAGGTTGTGTAAATTTTACCATCATTTTTATCACAATTTTTCTAACCATATGAAACCATTATTGAAACTAATATGAAAAGAAGAGAAATTGAAATGGACTGAAAAGCAGGACAGGGCTTTTGAAAAAATCAAAATAGAATTTTTTGAACAGGTTATGCTGGTCTTCCCTGATTTTGACAAACCCTTTGTGGTTTAGGTGGATATCAGCAGTTTTGGAATGGGGTAACATTATCCCAAATACAAGAGAAAAGATGTCCAGGTGTCCTCTATTTTGCAAGCTGACTCCTGAAAGGTCTTGAAATTAATTATACCATGACACAGAAGAAGGCACTAGCTATAGTGTGGGACTTTGAATAGTTCTGACAAATACTTCTTGGATTGGAGGTAATTGTGATCACAAATCATAAGAGCCTGAAATTCCTGAACCACAGCATTCTAACAAATGATTGGCTTATTAGGTGGACTGTACTGTTACATGAATTTAACTACACCATACAGCATTGTAAGAGATCCAAGAACATCATACCCAATGCCCTCAGTCAGAATCCATGTGAGTCAGAACAAACTATCTATCCATAGAAAAAGCCTACATAGAAAATACCAATATGGCCATTGATAGCAATGTAGAGGATGGATTGAAAACATTATCTGAGTTACAACTTATGGATCAGAGACTTTGCCCTATTATAAAAGGTTTGAACGGTGAGGAGGTTTTGAATGCACATGAAAATCTTACATTATACCAGTTAAAAGATCAAGTGTTATTGCATAGGATTGATGAAAATACAGAAGAGTGGAGGGCAGTAATACCTGAAATTTTGCTCATCTCACTAAACATGTATATTCACTGTTTATATGAATACTATGGTGCTCAGAAAACAGAGCACACCATCAGAAATTGGATTTGTTGGCCAGGTAATTCAAGGTTGTCTAGTGTACCTTAGAGCCAAGCTTTTCAACCAAACTATAGTGAAATATCAAAGTCCATAATAGACTATTATAATGAGATCTTAGCAATCTATTACTATGGACCTTTGCCTCCATTCAACAAGCAAAAGTACTTGTTGGTTGCCTATCATTTCTTTTCAAAATATATCTCAGCATATCCTATACCTCAAACAAATGCTAGATACACCATCAAGTTATTAGACACCTTACAATTTTTTAAGATACAGAAGCCAAAGGTCATACTAACTGACCATGGTACCCCTTTCCTATCTAAACAATGAGAAAGATGAAGATCAAACATGTCCTCACATCTATTAGGAATCCACAGCCTAAGCCTTGTGAATGAAATAATGTGAAAGTTTGGACCTTTGTTTAGGACTTACCTAATGGATGAGCACAGAAGTAGAGTAAAACAGACTGAGAAAGTGACAAATTACATTAACTGGAATGTGAATGAATTTACTGGATTCACACCCAGTGAACTTGATTTTAATGAACTCATACCAACTTTATTTAAAACATACAAACCCATTGTTGGACCATACCAATATGATGAAAAAGCCAATATTTGCCTGACACAACAGCAACATTACACAGCAAGCATGTTTAAAGAATAATAAAAATATAAAGAGGAAAATACATAAATTTGAAGTAGGGGTAGGGTTTTTGTGAAAGTGCATCCCATTAGTAAACCAACTGAATATAAGTATCACAATTTTTTTCCCAAATATGATGGTCCATTTGTTATTGTCAAACAAGCTAACTCTAATGCATTTTGGTTAAATGTCTAGAAGTCCGAAACCATACTTTGGTTAAGAAGGAAACATAGAAGAAATTAATGCAACAACATCTGAAAGGTGCAGAATATCATGAGGTCAAAAAAATGAACAAGAGCAACCAAGTTTGAATATATAAAAACAGATAGTTCAGGATGGATATAAATAGGAGTGGAAGGTGATTATTTTAAAGGGCACTCATAATTGCCATTTATGTGTTGTTCGAAAGGAGACAACATGGAAAATACGAAAAATAGAAAAGCACTTTATGATGAGGGTACATCTGAGTTCATGATTGAGCATGTATTGCTTTTTTTGGAACAGACTGAGATATGAGGGTGAGTCTTACTGTGTATGAATACACCATATTTTGTGCAGTTATCCCTGGGTCTTGAAACTATGTGGAGCAGGACAAGAAGCCAACAAGACAAATTTTCATTTTGCCTAAATAGGAGTATAGAACCGGTCAAATTCTTTTTCACTACATCATGATACAATCATATGATACACAGTACTATATAAGAAGAAATCAAATGCAGAAAATAAACTGAATTATTGAATATGAGTTTTAAAAGGGGTCAAAATTTTGTACAGACATAAAATTGTAATTTAGCAAACCAACTGATAGGAAGAAAGAGATAAATAATTACAGATAATATCTTACTATATGAAAAAGGAAAATAACTTTCTATAGTGATCTGACACTGAATCTAAATATATGCTATTTTATTCTAGCAAATGTTAAAAGTTCAAAAGGATTAAACTTTTAATCTTTTTGGATTGGAGGTATTGTATGGATTGCCACAGGTCTCATCCTCATTCTTACAAAAACATGCATTGAATAAAGAACATAAACATAAAAAAGTAAACATTTATGAGGGTAATAAAGCATGTGTGTATATATACACACAGATGTATTAATTTATAAAATTAATACATCCATTGAACAATTCAAATTTATTAGATATAAAGGTTTGAATTAAATTATATTCATATTTTACAAACTGGAAATGCTTGAAACAAAAATAATGATAAAATGAATTAATAAAAAATTTGTTACTAATTTTCATTTTATTAATGTTTTAAAATAACCAGACTTGACTAAACAATGTTGTTTAAATAATTGAGAAGGTTTTATAAAAAAAAAAAAGAATTTTATAATCTAGTATTGTGAAACGAAGGTACAAAGACTTTTATTTTTTTCTTGTTGGTATAATTCTATTGAACGATTCATGATAGGATATGTAAAGATATCTATTCAAGTAATCGACCTTTAGTAACTGTAGGAATATTGAGATTTTTGATTTGATAACGTTTAATATTCAATATCAATTTTAACAGTATTTTTTATTAGATAGCTATAACGTGCTAACCGTTGATGAAAGAATATATATTCTAACCTGGTCCATTTGCGTCCTCATTTCCGGGCAGTATATTATATTAAATAAATTGGGTTCTAGCTCAGTTAATGATTAATAAATAAAATATTCAGCATTAAAATTAAATATTTCACTAGCTCAAATTTAAAATAAGAATAAGGTTCATTTTATAAAAATAATTAAATAAATATTTAATATTTTCATGAGAATTGGAAGTGAAAATACAGGTGACAAGATAGATTACACTGAGCCAATATCCTACAGGATACTACCTCAATGGCATAAGAACACTATCTCCCCTATTACTATCTTACATAACTAAACTTATAGCATTCTTATGACTTTAATAACTCCTACTCATTCAGATTAAACTAATAATTAAATCTTAATCTTCTATTGATAATAATTTAGTTCTAGAAAATCTCAGGTTCCTAAAATTTATTCTAAGTTAATAAAATTATGGTAGTAAAATTTGAGAAGGGATTTTTATGTCATAATCTACTACACTTAAACTAATAATAATAAATAATAATAATATTTTTCATTGTATGAACTAATTCTGCATATCTTTTCATTTCACTATATTCTTTATTACCATAATAAAATAATAAACAATATAGTATAATCTTTTATCTTCATGTAATAATATAATAAATACATGGTAGCATTTGATAATCAGACAAACAAAAATGTGTGGCAACGGATAGCATATAATTCGATATATTATTATGATAACTAATTTATGACCATAAGATAATGTAAAATTATGATTACTTAATTAAATGAATAACAATAAAATATTTGAATTCTTAAAATAATTCTTTATTTATCTTTTGTGCAAAATTATATGTTTATTTCTAGTAAAACTGTGTTTTTGATACATGATGATGATGATGGGAAACACAAATAATCAAACACACAAATTTTGAATAAACAAATTTAACAAAGTTTATTATTACATTAACAACATAACAACTTATTTACAATATGTACATTTAAAATATCTTAAAGATTTGTACCATTATCCATTCTTTATTTTCGAACCTTGTTAAATCTTTACTCTGACTTAAATCAAAATAATAAAAAAATATTATTAATCCCTGTTTGATCAATTTTATATAAAAAATACATTTATTTAATGCTTACTCAAAATATATTTTACATCCTTTATCTATTATTCAAGTATGCTTCTTTTTTTATTTAAAACATCCATAGAATCATTGTATGGATAAACATGAAATAATACTAATCGAGAACATGGATATGTTTTTTACTAGACAATTTCACTTTAGCAATATTATCGATATCATGTAAAATATCTATTGATAATTTATTTCTAAATTATGGATACTATTGTTCACTATTTATTAACTATAATATATTCCATTATAACAATATTATAGTACTATATAACTATAATTACTGATACATTCTCTATTATTGAATAAATATAAATTGTACCTAAACTTATTGTGAAGATCATGTTTTTACTTTATAGCATTATATTAAAAATATGCAGTACTCATTTTTAAAAATTGAAATAAATATTTTAATATTATTTAATATTTCAAAAGCAACTTTGCTTTACATATTTTATTCTTAAGATCTTATATTTATTTCCAAAATAAAATAAATCTATAACATATTTTATGATTCTTTCATTTGAAGTCCATTGGATTTTCAATTGCAATTCATACAAATTCTATTTCTTCATACAAATAAATGAACTCATCTCATTCCAAACATTTGCATATCTTTAACTCTAACACATCTATTATTTTCTTTTAAATATGCCATACTGTACAATGTAGCTACTTTTGGAAATCTAGATAATGAATAGATTTGTAGGATGGAGAAGACAAACAAAAGTATAACTCATATCGAATAAACATATATGAAGGCACAGTGTATTTATAAAACTAGAGGCATGACCTATTCTGTCTAATGTCCTCAGATACTATGCATGATGTCAAGCTATTCCTTCAGCTTTATTGAACATCAATACTCCAAGAAAATAAACACTATCCAAAATATATATACAATTGCAGGGCTTTTTAACTGCATTGCACATCTACAAATACTATAAAATACCACTTATATTTCCTAAATATCCTAACTTAATAATCTCCTGGATTTATGCTTACCATATTACTAATACCAGGCCACTATCCTATTCTTATTTCTTCAAGATTTATCAGGTCTTACATCAACAAATTACTAGCTTGCATATTCAAATAATAAATAAAATTCAACTATAATTAGTGCAATCTTACTAATCCATAAGAAAAGTTCGCTTATTTCATTATTCTATATACTTAACCACATACAAACTAATTAGATAATACTTAAACATCCAATAATATGAAAGTTTTTTTTACAAAGAATAACACAAATATTTATTATCATGTTGGGTTATATTACTATTATAAAATCATAGCATGCATGTTCCAAATAAATCCTGATCTCACAATGTTTCAAAATGTTGTACAAAATGCATTTACATATAATTAAACCACTTATACTTCATTCATTATTATTCATAGGCAATCTAAAAAGAAACAAAATATACATTATAAAATTATCAATATTCATTAATTGTTACCAAGTGACATTAGCTCATCATTATCACTTTTTGCATTCTTCTTTTCTCCAACTAGATATAACATCGCATACATAAAAAAAAACATCCATGCTTCTATTTAAATGTTCTAATTTAAATTATTAAATATTATTTTATAGGATTCTAATACAATAAATAATTAATATTCATGTTCCTATCCTTATTAATCAAAAATTTACATTTTAACTATGTTAATAAATAAAAAAAAATCAAGACTATAATTACGTATATCTTCAATTAACTCTTCAATTGATGAAGGTTCTTGATAAAGTTAAAAAAAATGTTTATTATATTCTTGAGAGTTTTTCTCCTCAAAAGCACTTTATTTCTTCAATAGCCTTTACTTTACCCCATTGCTATGGTGATGAACAAGACAATTTGTCAGATGAGCAGCAGTGAGCAATTTAAAAAAAAAATGCATAGTAGTAAAAAAAAAACATACCACGTCTTTTTAAATCTTGAAAATTAAACAAAATAATTATCAATCCATCCTATAGGAGTTTATAGATTAATAGTTTATGGATTCCATAGTCCAGAAAGATAATTATTGAAATCATAATACTAAAATAATCCCCTGAAGCTTTTTAAATTTCCCATATTGTTATAATGATGCATCCCATTCTGTTTGGCTTAACTTAATCTATCCGATAAACTTTTGCACAATATAAATATATTTCCATGGTTCCATCCTTTTATTTAATCATATATTTATTTTCTTTATAGGTTTCTTCCTTAGTGAATTTATTTCCATTTAATACTTATTTTCAGCGTTTTATTATTATCTTAATTTTCAGGTTTTCCTAACAAACTTTTATAAGTGCGTATTAACCCTTTTAGACATTATGTTTTCTTTATAATATATATGGTTTAGTAAATATTCTCCATGAGTTTTTTTTTTTTTTTAAATAATTTCTTATATAATTATTTAATGTTTCCTTCACAAAGGATATAACATCTACTTTTAATGTGATATTTCTATAAAATTATCATAAAGTATACTTGTCATATTGTTTCTTAATTTTGGATAAGCTTATCTTACTATATAAAATAATGCGTCTTTACTTTTAGACAGCAAACAGTTTTTCCATTTAAGTTTCTTGTATAATGTCCATACTGCTATTTTATTCATTATAACAGTCCTCTTGTTCAGCATTAATGAAACTGTATCAACAAATATTATATACATTTTTACAATATTATATATTGAATATATTTTACTTCTTGGTATATCCATTTTATTATCATGAAGTTCTAAATTAGACTTTCAACAAAATACTCCTGGTAAGAAAACTTTTAAAAAACTAGCACATATTAAATGAAGTTATTAAAATATTTTTTTTTAGTTTAAACTCTCTTTTGAAAATTCTTTTTAAAATAATACCTAGTAGTTTTTGCAAATAAAATTATAAGAGAGCATTAAAATTGACTAAAATAATAAAATTAAAATTACAATCATCTTGATAGCTTCTGATATGATTCGGCTACCTTTAAAACATTATTAATCATCAACTGCAATGGTATTTATACCCTGTAAGAATACCTTATCCTATTGGTTGATTCTTACTTTTAGTTTGATATCAAATTTGCATAATGTTGCAAACTTACACAATTAAATTTCAAAATAAAAATTATGACATATTAAAACCTTAAATATTATTTAAAAATATTAATCATAAATCAATTATTATTTTACTAAATTGATTAAATATTTTTAAAAATAACTTTTAAAACAATATTTATTGAATTATCTCACTTTTAATATTTAATTTTTCTATTTTTTATTTTAACAAAATATTTAACTTTTTTATTAACTGTATTCGTCATTACACTATTTAAACATTTATAATGATAGTTAACTCAATATTTATTATTTACTTTATGATAGGTAATAACTACATTTAACTCTATAATGTAATTCTACAATATTTTAAACTTTACTAATAAATTCTAGCAAGCAAAAGTGTGTAACTCTATATTACATAAGTCACATGATTAATAATCAAGACAGACTATCCAATTTTTCTCTGTCTGGGAATAAATAAATTGCTAACCTAATTGTATTAGATAAAATAATATAATTATAAAAAAATTGGAAAAATAATTTTAAAAATATAGAATCAAATACAACTTTCACTACCATAAAACTTACTTTTTTAAAAATATACGATATTAATTATGATTGTTAAATATGATTATAAATTTAAATATAACATTTATTTATCTATAAGTTTAAAACTATTAAAATTGAACGTTCTAAACATTCTTTTAAATATTTATAGCTGAGTTATTTATTATGGCCAGCTTTTGCAACCATATGAAATAATATTTTTAACTTTATTTAACTGTTCTTAAGCGATTTATTATAATATTATGTACTATGTAATTTCATTAGCTTCAAATCATACTTTAAGATAAAATTAATAAAATATATTCAACACATCAAGAGAACACATTCTGAAATTTAAAATGTTTAGTAATTTACTGTGATGGACTATTTCTGACCTATAGAAAAGGGCACTATATATATATATATATATATATTTTTTTTTTTTATTATTGGTGTTTGTGTGGGATATATATATATATATATATATATATATATATATATATATATATATATATATATATATATATATATATATATATATATATATATATATATGGGATGGCTACCAGATGTTATGTTAAATGTTTCCAGATCAACTGTGAAAGTTGCCATACCAGATACTACCCAAGCTACATATTCATTTTGGGAGAGATGGATAAATTGTTAAAGGAACCATCTTGAAAAATGATGCAAAAATAAATAATTATGCCAGAGATGCTGAAAATTCCCAATCTACAATGAATTTTACCATCTGAAAGAAGATACTCCTGTTACCTAAGATGTCTACAGAATCATCCATAAATTCATGTTGACATATTATTGTTTGTTGTTGTTAACACATTCATTTTGTAAATTTTGTGAGGTTTTCTTTGCTCTAATTTTTTTTACTCCCATATTTAAATTTTGAGATGAAAGTGCAAAGAAATTTAACATTATGCACTTTATGATGCAAACAATTTGGGTTACAATTAATTTATTGTTGAAATCAAAGATAAATGGTTCTTTTGAAAGAAAATAGGGACTGGACTGCATTATGATAAAACTGAACATACAAGGATGTAAGACTTATTCTTTTGATAGATTATAGATACAACATTCTTATAAATAGAGTTAATTGTTAATAAAACTTTATTAACCATTTGTTAATGTATTGCTTACTAACCGTTACTTATAAATGCATGTGGTTAATTTTAATAAAATTGATGGCAATTGTAATTATTGTAAATAGTAATAGAGTTACAAATGGATCCATTATTTTAAATATATTACTGAACAACAATTTACATGGTATAATGATTATATCATATTTATTTCAAATTTAAAGACCAATGTCATTTATTTGTTAGATAGTATTACTGATCATAAGTAATTATTTTAAGATAATGACATGAAATACAGATGCAGATGAATACCAATAGTGACATGTGGTGGATGATCTTTTGATTTTTGTTATTTAGATGAGATTATGTGGTAGTGTTATAATTCATAGTTATTATTTTTTTAAATTCACATTTTGTCTATTATAATATTTTATATTGAGTTATAATTAAATTTGTTAATTTAATTTTATCTTACATCAAGAGTTGTATATGATTTATTGATAATGCAATACTAACTTTACATAGCTCTATTTTACCTGTGAACATACATGCAGCATGAGCCTAAGAACTTTACAATATGAACCAAAATGCAGAGTTAGTGCTCACATTGGCTAGATATCTCCTTATCATAACTCATACCTGAAGAGAGTAGCTGCCCAGATTATGATTGAGTTTGAATTCTGGGATTTAACAGTCTGAAGGGGAGAGTGGGTGGATCCTGTGAATGTTACTAAATGGAAAGGGATTGAGTGATATTTAAGATCTACTTTGTAATGTTGCTAGAAAAGGTGGTGTTTGGTGGTGGGGAGAAGTAAATGTTTGGGGGTTGTTTGTCTGCTGTTTTTTTTATATATATATATATATATATATATATATATATATATATATATATATATATATATATATATATTATAAATGATGATCTTTTTCAGGACTCAAGGAAGTCACATCTACTTATAGTCAGACTTTGAGTCTTTTTATAGAATGCCATGGATGATATGATTTAAAATATAATCCAATCCACTCCTCTATTAATAACATCGTTACTCTCGGAATTCGAGCTCAGAGTAGAAATCGCAATTGACTCTCTTCAGGTATTTCCAGAAATATCCCATAGTAATGATAAAATTAGTATAAGCTATATATAACTTTTTTATAAATATTAAATCACTAAGTTGATTCAATATATATATATATATATTGAAGCTGTGCATATATATATATATTGTAAATATCGATGTCTATCTATATTTTAAAAATTATCATTTGTTATATAAAAAAAAAAACCTCTTTGAGTTGATGTTTATATATGAAGTATTATTATTGTTTATGGTTATTAGGTATAGTTATTGTTTGAAGTTATTATTTTATTTATATGTTGATGGTACATCATTATGAATATTTAATTATTATAAATAAATGAAGACATATAAATTGTTGATTATATAAAAAAAATTATTTTATTTGCAGTGATTATTAAAAAAATGCAATATTATTATTTATGTATATTTTTAAAGCTGTCAAATAAATTTTCAATTTAATATTTTTTATATATATGCTTGATATTTTTTTTTTTTTTTAATGTTAATTGTTTAAAATAAAACGTGTAACAATGGTTTTCAAAACAGCATTTGCTAGCACGTGGAACAACAGCAACAACAAAAAGAGGAAGCCATTATTATTAAGATAGTAATAAAACCAACTGAAGGATAAAATTTTGTTGTACTTTGTGTCTTTGAAATTACCATTCTTCAGAATATTGGAATAAGATAGATTTCTATGGTAAATACATAAATCATGACAGGCTAATAGAGATATATCGCAGCCAAGAGGCTGCACCATTTTCTTTCATTTATTCCAAGGCAGTTTAAAAAGAAAAACTAGGCAAATTTCAATATATGTATTTCATCGCGTCTGAAGCTGAAATTTGACATAGCTATCTGGAATCTATAATGGTCAATCTAATAATAATCTGGAGGTAACTAGAATTAATATATTGGATTTAACATTTCAATTTATTTATTTATTTTTCAAGGAAAGAAATTTTAGAAGGATAAAAATATACATACATCCAAGAATTGACAATTTTCTCTAACGTGATAGTTTCTTCACTTTAACTAGAATGCATTCTAATATTAAGCGGATAAAGAAATAAAACAATGGAATAAGTTGACTTTTGAAGGAAAATAAACGTGTGAACTTTGAAAGGTAGTAAAAAAAAACTTTATTAATATATATGTTTTATATATATATATATTTACTTTTGAGATCGATATTCATTTTTTTTTTTACTTTTATTTTTCATTCTAAAAATATAACGTTTTATAAATATTCAATTCAAGCGTCTTGTTTTCTAACAGCAATAAACGTTTAACAGGTGTCAAAATTAACACTTAAGTAATTTAAAATCTTAAAGTATGGCTTATAAGTTTGGGTTGCATATGAGTTGTTATGTATATTTTAATAAGTAAATTTATATTCGCAAATGTTTATTATAAAAATTGTTTTATTATTAATTTATTTCTTTTTTTTTTTTTTTAACTTTATATAATGATTCTTATGCATACCAAAACAATAATTTATATATATTTGCTGTATATAATATTTTTTTATTTATTATTTTAAATATCTGAAAAATATAAATATGGATTTGTATTTATATTAATACCTACTTGTTAAGCACAGATATGTCTTTATTTATTTAATATATATACTTATTGCAAGTTTATATGTATATTTATTATTTGGGTTTGTATTTAAAACATTGATATTACCTAAAATTAAACCATAATATAAAAATAAAGGATGTACTATTTGTTTTATAAGTAATGCCTTTGTAATTTATTTGAAAGTGTATTAATATTTTATTATTATTTTTCTTTTAGTGCCAAAGTCATTATGAAATTAATTGAATTCACAATTTAATAGAGGATAACTACGTATTTCACTTATTATTTAGTCTTTAAGTTACTTACACATATTATTATTCATTGATATGTTTAGATATACATAAATTTACATAATAGATGTGTATATTGGATTTAATAGAATTACCTTTGTTTCTGATATATATATATATATTTGATTAGTTAGTTATATCAATCTTGAAAATAAATTATAAGGATAGATCTCATTGCTCTATATGATTTTAAATTTATTTCATGTATAGCTAGTTGGAAGGGCATATAAACAATTTATTTAAATATAACTGGGATAATTTTGTCTTTCTTCATTTAAATTATACAATTTATTATATTAGGCTTTCTCAACAATTGGATTCATTTAGATTATATATATTCCATTACGTTTATCATCCAATGTTTGAAGCATTATTTTCTTTTCATATATTGATGTTCCATTACATTTGAGATATAATATGTCTATATGATATATTGTCCATTACATTTGGCACCATAAACTGTTGTTCCCAGTTAACTGATGATTGTATAATGGAGTAAAAGTATGTTCCATTAGATTTGGACGCCATAACGTAGTCAGCATAATATGTTTGTTTAATTATTCATTACATTTGGTGTATCAAAGTTAGGGGCTTGGTTAACTAATAATTATTGTTACAAAAGTTCATATGTTTATTTTCATTTGAGATCATATATAAAGATACATTCCATTATATTTGGCTTTCCCAATGTTTGGGGCCTTCTTTCTTCAATTTAAATGGAATGCAGCAAGTACATTCCATTACAATATATATGTATATATATATATATATATATATATATATATATATGCTTATATATATATATATATATATATATATATTGAAGCAGTAATCTTAGCTTAAGATTGTGCTTCATGTTTCTACTTACTAACCCATGTTCAAACCCCTATATCCCATCCTGCTCCTTTTGTCAGTATATATATTTCATGTATATATTTGAGATGCGCACCTAAATTTGTAGTTTAACTTTCAATATTTATTATTATTGATTCTTTTTATTAATTATTAGTTCTTCTTATTAAAATTATAGTTGCAGCTCAAGTATATACATAGGAGCAAAACTTACTAACAAAATATTGATGTTTTTGTAAATATTTTATTATATGTCGTTTTTAGCTTTTTCTTTTCAAATTGCTTGTTTTTCTATAAATTATACATTTTTTTATATAAAATCCAATATGGAAGATGCAGGTGTTGTTTAATTGTCTACAAAAAATAATTAGGGGTTGGAAGCACTGTTGTTTTAATCTGGGAAAGGTATTTTTTAATTCAAGTTTTACTTAAGATAAATGGGAGTAATTAGATTAAAGATTTACTTGTATTAAAAACATGTTGTTAAATCTATTTCTAATCTAGAAATAGATTTGAATTTGTTTTTGGCGTTATCTAACAATTGCATCTTGAAAACAACTGATAAGAGAAAAGGTATAAAATGACTAAATTTTGAATCACATAATTAGTTATGAACTACTATTGAAGAGGAGATTAACTACTATTGAGAGATTAGCTACTTTTAGAGAGAGGTATTATAAAATGTATTTCGTTTTGCTTGAAACTTAAAAATGATGTAGCAGTAAATCCACCACTCCTCCGGACCCCTGTGGGTCGTCTTCCGCGCCCATAATATTCTGCTACCCTAAAGTGAATGGAGAACTTTAAAAATGTTAATAGAAGCTTGCAGAACTTTCATTTTCAACTGCCGTGCACGGACAATATTTTAATCGGACTCTTAAAATTGAAAGGTAAATTTCAAGTTGCCACGTAATAGTCAATTTAGTCTAAATAATCTCTCAAGATCTTTTTTTTTTTATTATTTTTTTTATGTATTCTTTAACTTTGCTTTTTTATATACAAATAACATGTCATTTGCTTTTAAATAATTTATTTAAATTTAATTCTCTCTTATATGCTCTTTAATTTTGGTAGGGTCATTTATTTATATTATTGATTATTTGATTTATATATCTGCTTGCTTATTAATATGTCAATCTAAAACAATCTGACGAATTGAATTTTCTAAAAAAATCTTTTTTGTCTTTAAGTAAACTTTCATGAATCAAGTTTATTAACGTCCCCTTAAAATATATATGAGTTATTAATTAATTAATATAATCGCCAGGTTGTTTTACGTACCAACATTTTTATTTATGTTCTAATATAAATAAAAATATATATATTGTTTAGCTATGGATTTTCTACCGCTGTAAATTCAAAGCTAAAACAAATTAACGCGCTGAAATCTTATAAAATATTATTTCTTTAATTCTAAAATAAGGTGACTTAATTGTTTTATATATATATAACTGCTAGTTTTTTTTATATACTCTTAAAATGTATGCTTAAAATATCAACTACCGTATTTATATATTTCAGTTATTATAAAGATCACGAAAGTGAGATTTATTTATTTTAAATTCCAGAAAAGGAATGGGGTGAATCTTTTATGTTTCTTTTGCTAAGTCAAATTTTAACGTCTATTTTATTAATCTAAATATTCCCTATATATATATATATATATATATATATATATATATATATATATATATATATATATATATATATATATTATAATTGCATTGCATGTTAAAGTATTTAAATAAAAGGGCATTTATTTTGAAGCTGTAAAATTTATTAAATGTTTTAGTGACATATATCATTCCTTGCGTTTCTGTCATTTAGCCTATCTTTGTGTTTTTATATATATATATATATACGTGCTTTTAATCTGGGAGTTACGACAAAGTTCGAACCCATAGATTTCTTCTTAAGTCTTGTCCTGAGGATAGATGAAGCTACCCAGGACCATTTATTCCATACAAAATGCATTTAGCGGTGACCCAAAGTCTGGCACACGCTATGCATATTTACTTCGTGGATAAAAGGCCTCTCACGTCGGTTATACCAGTAAAACGCTGGGTTGCGTCATGCCGATCCACTTTTTCTCTCTAAGCACTACCCAAAATGGGAGTGTGGGATTTCGTTTTCATCCAGAAGCATGATCTTTTCCTTTTAGTTATTCTAGGCTACTATGTCAGCACCGCAAACTTCTTAGTATTTAGTATTTCTTTTGCTTCATGATCCTGTTTTAATGCTTTAATATTAAAATTAGCTTTGTTCAAAATATATATCTAAATGCCATTTCTATTATATTAATTTATTTCAGTCTTATTCAGTCCCACCATCGTAATTTATATATCTATTTAAGAGTATCTATGTGCCTTGGGGAAAATAAAGCGTTCGTTTTATTATTATTGTTAAAATAATTTTTCATTAAATATTATGTCATTTTCAAGTATGTTTTCCAAATGTAATCAAACGTTTTCAAATGTATTTATATCTGTAATGAATCTCAGAACGCTCCCCTAATATATGTTAGTCACCATGCTTCTGAACCGTAAATCAAAGCGTTAATAGCAATTTTATGTAACTTCTTTCTAATCTGATTGGCATTTTAATACTAGACCCACCAAAGATGTGTGTTTCTTTGTAATATATATTTAGCTAATAAAGAGCATATTAGAAACTAGCGTGAATGACACTATATAATCATCTACCGCTTGCTCATTCACGCACATACTAATGTACTTAATTTATAAATGTATATAACTAAATTCTCATTATATTAAACTATCTTTTATTGTTTAACTTATTTGAGGAGTTCGAATTCCTTTTCCTCCACTTCTTCCACCTATATTACAGCCATACTTATGTATATTTTAATAGAATCATAATTAATAGATGCCTCATTGTCTTCTCAGCTTTGCTAGTCGGCCGAATTAAGATTAATTCTCATGAGCCATAACTATTATGTTATTCATTAGGTGTACGATTTGGGACTTAGAGAGGGGGTTCGAATCCAGGCTGGTTCCTGACCTAAATCTTGGGCTTGACTGGGTTTGAAGTACATTTTGTGAGTTCCAGCTCATGTTAGATGGATAAACATATTTTTACCGGCTCAATATATATGCTGGCTTCACCATTCACTGTGGACTAACTAAGACCCTAAGTCCAACCACAGTGAATGTATGTTTCTTTTTCAAACTAAATTTATCATTTTCTCAAATAGTTGCCTAAATTAAAAGATTTAATAAAATAAAATATAGAAAGTTAAAATTATAATTGCAATTATTTTTAAAATATATTTGATAGAATTCGATGAATTTCTTAATTAAATAGAATCCATTAAGAAAAGGAATTTAATTAGTAAAACATTTTTCTGAATTAGATAAAAATAGATAACAGGAAAAATTTGAAACAACGGGCATGATTCGCTACTAATTAGCAGATTAAAAACATAATGGAAAAAAGGTATAAATAAAGAACTTTTTTTTTGTTCTTGGTCTTATGCTTGCTGGTAACCTGTGCTGAAGGTCAGAGAGAAACCTTTAGAATTTTGTTGCAAGAAATTTTGCTGAAAGATTGGACAATATAGTGAACTCTTGCTTGCTGTACTTACTTCAAGCTGCACTCTATTCTTTCAGCATATAAATAAAAAAAATCCAGAAATGGGTTGCTCTGCAAAAATGCAGGGGTAACTTCTTTGTCTTCGCTCTCTTGAGCTGTTCCTGATGCAGGAGTCGTAATCATATAAGCCAGCCAGAGAACTAAAATATCTGCCCTGTATCCGTGAAAATCTGCCCTCAAAAACATGGAAAAACAAATTTGAAGAACTGAGAAGACATGTGGAGATACATCAAATGAACTCATTATGACCCACCCATCTAGTTACCAGTAACATTCCCATAAATTATTAAAATATCTTTGTAACTTGCAATTTCAATGTATATTTATGCTTTTCTATATATATATATATATATATATATATAGAAAAGCATAAATATACATAGAAATTAAAAAACATATATATATATATATATATATATATATATGTTTTTTAAATCTATGTATTTGAATCTTGTGAAATTATATTTCATTAATTGCTTTCTTTTTTTATTATATCATAATGGGAAGGGTTATTATATATAATGGTGGCCATAGTTCTTATTAATTTAATTGGAAAATACTTTAATTTTCCGCCATTATACTCAAGTAGTTTAAGTTATTTTATATAGATATTTTGGAAAAAAAAGGAAGCAAATCATAGAAGGTGCAAAAACTCTAATTTCAAATCAAGATTTAAATTGCTAAATATGCTATTATAAGACTTTCCAAACTTTAACTTAGTTTTTTTGTATATATATAAAAGAAAGATCCTTATCAAATGCCATTATATTTTAGTCAATGAAGGGTTACAAATTTAAAGTTATATTTTAAAGAATGTGAAATAAAATGTTCGCATTTATATTTTAGTAATAAGAGAGAGTACGTTTTAACAATGTAATATGTATTAAGAATTATTAAATCGCATTGGCCCTGTGGTGTTGGTTAAACTTCAACTAAATCAATAAAATATCCGCCCTCTTGTTTAGTGATCTGAATTTTATAAAAAAGGAAGTTACTATTTTCTGTGGATTTTCGGTGATAGTTGAGCGTTCGTAATATATATATATATATATATTTTGCAGAAGGTTTCTTTTTAAATTTAAAGGTCATTGACCGTATTTATATGGGATCGTGCCTCGGGTGATCTACTGGGCCGCTCAGCATAAATTACAGTGCTTCTTTTTGCCAAGTTCGCTTAGGTTAACATACCTACATTTGGATCCTCTTAAAATAAATAAAATGGTCTGATCTCATGTTGATTTCAGTCCCTTCAATGTACGTAACTGGACATAAGCAATAAAACTCCGATCCTGAATCTGGATCACGCGTTTAGCAAACGGGTTCCATTTTTCTCTCTAACCTAGATTAGAGACGGAGAGATATCTGGTCATGTGGTAACCTCTTGGTAACTGGTATGTCTCGAGCCTCACAGCCCACAATAAGCTCTTGCCTTTGTGCATAGTCTTATATATTTATATTTATTAGGAAATCTTTCTCAAAATATCATCAAAATGTTTCAATTATAGCTGGAAATTCCTGCTGGGGTCACTTTATCATTCTTCTTAAATCATAAGTAAGGTGGTGATTTAAACCTATCCAAAGTGTTTAGGTGAGTTTAACCACCTATTTATTTCTAT
This sequence comes from Epiperipatus broadwayi, assembly GCA_028023455.1. Taxonomy (NCBI): domain Eukaryota; kingdom Metazoa; phylum Onychophora; class Udeonychophora; order Euonychophora; family Peripatidae; genus Epiperipatus; species Epiperipatus broadwayi. Next base: position 1,701,230 of record JAQFVV010006328.1, on the reverse strand, counting down.
GTTCTCCAACCACAGAGTTAATGAATCATCTCTCTCTTGATTTCTTTTACGTAACACTTCCATTGGCTGGAATATTTTAAAGAAAGAAATGATAATGTAAAATTTTGTCTGTTCTTATCATTACGATCAATGGATCTTTCAAATATGTCTATCTGGTTGCAGTGAAAATAGCCTGTGACACTATTAATAAAACATGTTATGAATTTTTTTAATGTAAATAATAAAAGTTTGTGTTATCTTTCATTCACTATAAATAAAACCACTTAGTATTGTTTTCTTTTGTAACATATGTATGTACATCTGATCATTATATATGTAAAAATTCCTTTTTGTGGTCTCTTCTCTCCCTGACCACCGGGTATACATTAAGATTAAATTCTAGTGAGGTTTGGGGAGTAAGTCGCTTAGTAGCAATCTAGAGGAGTAGATGAGGTTCAAACCCCCTCTATCTGCATCTCTAGGTTAGGTTAAAGCAGCTCTACTTTTCTTACCATTACTATATATATATATATTGCGTGAGTATGTATATTTATAATTATTGGTTTTTTAAAATGACTAAATAAAATAAACAAAGAAGACCTGTTTAATTTTAAAATCAAGTTTAACAATTTTAATCTGTAATAGAAATAAAAATATTATCAATTAAATAATAAAAATATTAAAATTTAGAATTATAATCATTGCTTATATATATAGAATAATAAACTATTTAACATTCAGAAAAAAAACATAATATAATTATATATATATATATATATATATATATATATATATATATATATATATATATATATATATATATATATATATATATATATATATATATATATATATATAATTTAAAATCATGTCTACAATAAATAATACCACCATACATTATAAATCTACATATTGTGTCATTAAAATGATTCAGTGTGTGTTATATGTCTATATAAGATAACATCCATTCACACAAGATTAATAATAGAATGTATTCTGATATTAATTATGTATGTTTAAAAAGAAATTATGATAATTGTCAGGTAAGATTCAATTTGGAATATAATAAAACTTACTTCCAAATTGAAATAATTTAAAAACTTTTACCTTAGTCAGCCGTCACTTTCTCCAGAGCATATATCAAAATATCAACATCTAAATTTTATTAAATAAATAAAAATAAAACGTTCATCTTATCAGTTCTCCAATTTTATATACAAGTAATTTTTCCACGTAAATATAATTATCCGCAAAGGAAAAAAAATTTAAGAGTTATTAAAGTGCACAATGAAGTATTCCAAGATGCGAAAGAATAGTGGTTTCATATTCCTCCTTAGATGAAATAAAATGATGATGAATGTTGAAAGGTAAAGTTCCTTGATCATCCTTCGAAGAGGTAATCTAAATATTCATTCTTTTAAATATTTGCATAGTAAAATATTTAAAATCTTCTTCAATATAATACTCCATTATTAAGGCAACTTTTTTAGTGGAAATTACCATGATTATACTTTAGGCATTAAGTAGGAATAAATTTACATGTTCAGGTTTAAAGCATCAGCAGAAATCATTGGCATAAATTGTTTAGCCAGAGAACATCTTTATAAATTTTTGTCTTCTTAAATATATATTTTGAAAACTCATTTCGAAGATGATAACTCTTATAACCTTGTCAATTTCAATGATTATTTTTTATAGTTCTTTATAATATTAAAAGTAAGTAAATTAATTACTTGAAGAAAGTTTTAAAATATTGAATCTTCTTTTTTTTCTTAAATGTGTTCTAAATTCAAACACATTTAAATTTACAGATGTAGTTATTGCCTTGATTACTAAATAGAAGATTATTGTTATAACAATATTAGTTCGTTTTTATACTAGATTAACTTCTGCAAGAATATCACATAATCATGCCCACACTCTCTATTGTTTAAAATATACAATTTGTAATGAACTCCAAATGTTTATTTCCTTTGTTTCAACTGATAAAATGCAATGATGGCTTATGGCTTTGTCAATGTCAAGTTTTGGTTAATAAAAAAATACTATTAGTTAGAAACATTTATTTATATGTGTGTATAAACAATTTAGAATAATTCATTTTTAGAATTATTCTTTAATATTAATTGGTATATGTATATAACTGATATATGAAAAGCTTAAGATAGGTGTATGTTATTTATATCTGTTGATTCGATATAGGCACAGTTAAATTCACAAAGAAACACGAATTGTTTTAGATGAGGCTCATATGGTACTCTCATATCACCCCCTCCCTTAAAAGAGTTCAAATTTATATTTACCATTAAAATTTGGACACTTAATGTTTGTCAATGTTGCATTAAAATAAAGTTGTGGAGCTTGTTTTTCTTTCCTGCTTTTATCAACCCTTATTATTTGCTCTATTTTTTTCTAACCCCTTCTCTTTCTCTATATTAAGCATCATTCAATTTAAATAAAAGGACAAGGAGGTTTATATATATATATATATATATATATATATATATATATATATATATATATATATATATATATATATATATATATATATATATATATATATATATATATATATAGGGTTCTTTTTTTTCTCCTTTTTTCTTTTTCTTTAATGGATTGTTATGTGCCTCTTTTATAGATTTACACATATGTTTGTTTGATAGTCTCCATCCTGCTTTTCTTTAAGAATCATGGACTTTTTTGAGAACTATCCAAAACATAAGAACATCCATCATTCAGCATGGATTAACTCCTAAAACAATTTTAGTTTTCAGGTATCATAAGAATGAATTTTACTTAATTGGATTATATTTTAAATCACATCATCCATGGCATTCTATAAGAGGACTCAAAGTACGACTATAGGTAGATGTGACTTCCTCGAGTCCTGAAAAGGATTGTCCCGTTATACATGGCACCCATACTTAAGGCATGAAATAGTAGTTTTCAATTAGTTAAATCCATAGTTTAAAAAAAAATTATATGAGTATGTTGTGAATTGGTAAAAACACTGAATAATAAATAATAGAGACCTTGAAATAAAATAAACCATAGTAAACAGATAAATCAGTTGCTTTAAAATAAATAAATACGATTATAATTTGGGCATTAAAATATATATTATAACAACATCTTATAAAAGTAGGAAAAATAGAATTACATTTAAGGTCATAAACACAGCATGAAATCTTATGGCATATATTAAATTATTACTTTGAAAAGAAAGTAACTTATATTTATATATAACTTTAAATTTTTTTTTATATATGATAACTAGAAGTGGGAAAAAGCTAATAATAATGGAAGTAAAAAAGTTTTGAAGAATCTTTAAGCAATAAAGATAGTGAAATAGAAATTACTTCAGTTAGTAATGAACAAGGATCTTTACAAGTCCTAATGTCTGAAGTGTCTGTAGCAGAAGATGAACATCCTTCAAAAGTTCACATGACAGATCAACTATTACCTCAAACACACAAAAAAAACTGAATCTATAACAGTACAAGAAAGTGATAAGCATATAGCTCAATTGGTTCAAATAATAATGCATCTACAAGTTAGCATGGAAGCAAAGATGGATAAAATGAATGCTGATATGAAGGGAGAAATGAATGATATAAAAGCTGATCTGGTAACCAAAGCTGATATGAATAATATAAAAGGTGATATGGTAACCAAAGATGATATGAATAGTATAAAAGCTGATATGAATAATATAAATGCTGATATAAATAAAATGAATGCTGATATGAAGGGAGAAATGGCTAGAATGAATAATAATATGGTAACTAAAGTTGATATGGATAATATGGAAGTGAAATTAAAAGAAGGCATAATTTCTATAAAAGAAGAGTTAAAGAAAGATATTGATGATGTTGAGGAAAAGATGCAAGTAAAAATCAAAGTTGTTGTTGAAAAGAAACAAACTGCCATTGAAGTAGAAAGACTTCATGAGACAAAGGCATCAACAATATCAATGGCAATAAAATGCCAAGAATCCAAAACTTATCCTGAGCATGAGTTTTCTGAATATAATGATAGCATCCAGAACCGATCACTCTTAGTTCAAATGAATATTTCAGAAAAAAAACTGTCATGACTATCATTTTACCATACAGCAGAGCAATGAAGTAGAAGATCATTGCAGCATTAATAAAGTGCTTGAACCTGATCCAAATATCTTAGAAAAAGAAGAGCATATGGATCATGTGACATATAAATTAAATTCTGAGTCTCATGAATTGAAAAAAGCACAATTAAATGATAATACCAAATGTTTACATAAATTAAGACTTCAGATTTCTTGCATTAATAACAAGTTAAATCATGAACTCATGAAACTTGAGATGACTCCATAATCTAAAGATATAAAAGATGAATACAACAGTGAAGTGTATTTTGAGTCATCCCACCATATTTGATTTTGCTTCCAGAACAAAAGTAAAACATTTCATCAATGAGGTGTTGATAAATTGGATGACTATATATATATATAGGGTGCTTATATTATAGATAAAATCACCATAGGATGGCGCCATTTTCATGCTAAAACTATAAAATATGAACATTCATGGGCCGTTGATTTTAATAATTTTTCTGTGCTTTTTTGTAATGTGAAAATAAAACCAAAACAAAATCGTCTTTTTTAAATATTATTTTTTATTAATGTATACAATTTAAATGATAATAATAAATGTAAAATAAAATCAACAAATTACAATTTGATTCGTGTTTTTTATATCGTACACTTTTTAAATTGTGTTACGACTTTTTTTTTTATCAATTTTCTATCGGATATTTTTTTATTTGTGTTACGGCATTTTTTTTTATCAATTTTTTATCGGATATTTTTTTACTTGTGTTATGACTTTTTTTGTTGTTGTTTAACTAAAAAATAATAATCATAATAAAAGTAAAAGTTGTTACGGTTAGAATTAGGGTTAGTTTTAGGGTTAGTTTAGGGTTAGTTTAGGGTTAGTTTTAGGATTAGTTTAGGGTTCGGTTTAGGGTTAGTTTTAGGGTTAGTTTAGGGTTAGGTTTAGGGTTAGTTTTAGGGTTAGGGTTAGTTTTAGGGTTAGTGTTCTGTTTGTTTGTGATGCTAAAATAAAAAAATTAAAAATCGTAACCGTACTCCGACAGAAGAAAAAAACTCAAACTTTTTTAAACAACAACAAACACATACAAATATCTTCTTTACTTATTAAACATGTTTATAATATTTGCTTTTTATTAAATTTACAAAAAAAAACTGTATATTTGGACTTTTCTTACTGGATATTTTTTTCATACCGCTCTTTTGTAGAATCTTCTTTGTCTCATGGAATGTTAATAACCGTACATTATTTTAACATTTTCCCAAATAAAAGTTCAATATAGTACATTGTAAAAAGTCTTATAATTATTGTTTTAAAAAATCTGAACATTTCAATAGTTTAAAATAAAAAATACAATGAAAACAACATTTCAATACAATTCAAATACAAACTCTCTCATCAAGCCGTAATTATTTTATAAATTGTGCAAATTCGGAAAATGTATTTGCTTTTATGCAACATACATGCTGTACTGTAATGTAACATAGTGGCCTGCATTCTGTAGCACAACAAAAAAGTTGTACTATTGAAAATGCGGGTTCGAACATGTCGGCCACGGAAACAGCATTTTAATCAGTTTTGGTGTGAAAAGCACGACATAGAGAGGTGCCTTTAGCTAAAAGATGAATACCATATATATATATATATATATATATATATATATATATATATATATATACTTGTTGATATAGATTTAAGAGAGCAAAATAAAGAAATAATTGTTAAAATAATACCTTTGGAACTCGTAATGTAAGTGATATATCTGAAGTTAATATATAATGAGTAAATAAATTAAAATTGGAAATTAAGATAATAATTACCATGCTACACAATATAAATTATAACTTAGGAAAATACAATTCCCTTATATATAGGTATATGAATGGATCACTACTTAACCTAAAATTATATACTATTTACCAACAAATACTATACATTTTAAATGAAGAGAAACATAATAATATAAAATGACCTGGGTGATAGATTTTAAATATGGTATTTCCAAAATAGCATCATAATTGTGTTGTCTATAAGAAATGACAATCCAATAGTATATTATTGTTTCAAAGAAGGTATAAATATTCCAACACATTTTGTTGATTCGTATATTTTGTATATGTTTACAAATTATTCTTTCAAATAATTATTTTTTTATATTGAAGCAGTCAGATCTGAGTTCGATCCTAGCTTCATGAAATATAGCCATAAGTCCACTTCAAACCCTAGTACTAACCTTAAATTTCCTATGCAATGGGGCTTTATACATTCAATCCACGCTAATTTTCATAAAGAATAACTTATTTTATAAATGTGTATTCAAATAATAGTTTCAGATTTAAATTGATTAATTCTATTAATAAATTCATGATAGAATTATTCATGAATTTATATGTATTATAACTGCATGGATTGTGCATATATATCTGTAAATATTTAAATATATATAATGGTTTGAAAGTTTCATTGCATCGGGAATGTTTGATTTTATTTTTAAATAATTTGTTAAAGTTTTAATGATTAAAAGCTACATTCTTTTGATAAGCTTTCAGATTTTCCCTTTCCAAAAAACAATAGTTAAAGTTTTATTAATTAGAAAAAAAAGATAAGGATTTCCTAATTAAAATCATTTTCTGGTTTTAAGAATTCATTTTCTAATTAGAAAATGAATTCAAGTTAATGAGTTTGAAAGCCTTATCGAAGGAATGTATCTAAAAACAACCAGTAAATCTAAAAACATTGATAATGAAAGAAGCACTAGCCTGAAGGCAACAGAGGACAATATATATAGCTCTGAAAAGTTTGGAGAAAAAAAAAGCCATCTTTGTTGCAGAAAAAGTGCCAGCAAATTATGTGCTGTTCAAAATCATGAATTCAAAAAGTGTTCCTATCATGGTAAGGGGCTAAATGTCAGGAATCTGGCTATTGTTCCTGAAGTCCCCTAAAAATCTTCAATGGAGCTGCTAAATTCTTTCCAGACCAATCATGCTGCTAAAATCGTGAAAATTCATTAAAATACTGTTCAAGTAATCAATTAAATGCATGCCTACATTTTTACCAACTCGGATGTGTAACCTAAGGAGCCCAGCCTGAAGAAATGGGTAATATATTTCTATAATGAATCTTAAACTTTCTGGCCAGTTCCAAACTTTACTTTACACTCCCTTTAAGAGCTCTTCTAATTTATAATGTAATAATACTCTGTGTAAAACCTTTTATTTATGCTATTTTAACTTTCATAGTAATTCTCTCAATCTCTAGTCTTTAATTTTCCTTTCTTACATGGCGGTTCATTTATTTTATTATGTATATTTATTGAGTAAATTTATTAATGTTGTTATTTTTAATTATATGCCAATAATCCTTCGACTCGATGATCTAATAAAACTTAATTCTGATAGTTAATTCTCACCCATTAGAACTAGATTAATACAGTTCTATCAATCATCGAGTCAAAAGAAATTATTAATGTTTGTTATTTTTATAATTGGCTAGTAATAAATTATTAGCTCCACTTCTAATCTATGCCTCAGCTATTTTCTCATATTCACCAATGTATATTTATTCATATATAATCTTAAAATGTTTTTGCAAAAGAGCTGATAAAGGAATCAAATAAATATATTCTAATTCAACTTTGTTATTTTCTATTAAGATTAATATGATATACAAATACTTTAAAATAATGTTAGTTAAAAGCACATTTGACTTTAATTCATTTGATCAAGTCATCACGTAGAGCATTCTATAATTGGGTTTTATTTTCCAAATGGTGATTATCAAGTCATCATCTTCAACATTGCTGGCATAGGGCTATCATTCATTTCACATGCTTGTTGATGATAATATTTCTGTTATTTTAAATTATCGAGGAAGAAAGCACTTCCTCTCATATTCATGTTATCTTTGGAACACCAAAGGCTCGTAGTTACGACTCAGCCTGGCTTTCTGTGTTCCATGTCTACCTAAAAGGCATAAGACTTGTCAGATGTAAGCCACCATGGGACTTTGATTATCGACCAGCTATCGTCTTTCCATTTTATTTTATAGCTCATAATTCGGCAGCACCGTTGCCTCTCTGTTCCGGTAAAGCCCACTCTGATGCTCATAATTCATGATGAAGTGATTTCAATTAAAGTCAAACAACTTCTCAGTTATCTCAAGTTAAATAAGTTTTCCAATAAAGATTAAAGTTATGCCCTAAAATGCGTATCTTGCTCTTCATGAATGGATTTGTGAATGTGAAAATAAGTATCACATTCTTTCGTATAAAATTAGAGTAATAATTTACTTTACTAATGAATACCTTTATCTGCTTTTTATTTCTTGTTGGGGGCATAGACATAGACTTTCAAATATTGTGTGATACTCATTGGCATATAATAAGGACCGCCACTCTTATTATAATTATAAACTATGTTAAAGGCTAGAGGTGATTAGTATAATCATTATTCATTATTCAAACAAAGCAAACTATTATTATTAAATATTTTCTAAACACACTTGGTTTCATAGTTTTTAATTCTTTTATAATTATTTTAATGTTAATGCTCACTGTCTGTGTTGGAAACCCAAACATATACATATGATTCGATTTAAAAGTATCTTAAGTTAATTAATTATCCAATATTAGTGTCAGGTCAGGGGTCTCTAATTCTCACCAACCATTGAGCTAGTTTCTTGGTGCATAGCACTGTGCTGTCGATTTAGATTTCTACTAATCTGAGCTGTTGAGTTGAGTTTAAATTCAGTTTGGTTCAGCTGAGTTTGGATCCGACTTGTGGTTTAGGTGGTGGGTTTTTCAACTGGTACAATATGATTTTATAAGCACATGAACTCTAGTTTTCATCCATGATGATATAGATAAATATTCTTTCATGAACTAATATTTATCTTCTAATATTAAGAATAAATAGATGCTAGCTTTATAAAAATGATATAATAGAAAATTAAACCAATTCATATTTTAGATAACATTAATCATTCTAATATTACACTAGCAGATGGATATGATTTTTGTGCACATACAGACCTTGCTAGTATTTATACTCTGCTATTAAAATATAGGTAACATCCATTTCAAAAATGGTCATATTCAAGTAATTTATAATGCAATGAAATATTTTCAGTTACTTTTTGTTTTAAAATAAATTGTCATTTCTCATAAATCTTTATAACAAGCTGCCCACTTCCTGGGTAAATAATAATGTTTTTATCCCTGCATTTTGTCCAGGTAACTATATGCTTTTAAAGTAAATAAAATTAAATCATGTAAAAAAGTTTAGATGTGCTTCTATTGAAACTAAAACAGGAGAGTATTTTTTGATTCAATAACTTTTTCCCATTTATATTATAAAAAAAACTATAGTGAGCTCCAAATTAACTGTGACCAATTTTAAGCAACATCTTTCTAATAAAAATTGTACTATACAACAAATAAAATAAATATTTTAAAATTATTATATACAACAAACATTTATGTTTCAATAATGCAAATACTAATTTTCATTTCAATATAAATTGAACATTTTATACCACCTTCTCAATATATCACACAGAAAAAATATTTTTCATACATAGCTTCCCAGTATAATATTACACAAATTAAATTAGCAAATATATTTTAAATATTAAACATTTAGTTATATCATTTATAAATTAATATAGTGAATATAATCCATAATATTAATAAGCCAATAAGCTGATATGCGTGCGCTTTGCAGATGCCACTATATAAATGAATACTCCCATTTTTTCAAATACAAGATAAAGTCTTTAAGAAAATATAGAATGAATCCACCTATATTTTCGACCCAACCGTATGTGTATGGGCAAATCTGAAGTGTTTGAAATGAAGAGTGTGAAGTTATTAATTGATCACTTTAAATTACTTTTTTACATCGTAAATTAATGATGCCAATGAAATTTCTAGAATTTATGATACTTCATTCTTATAATTAAACATATGTAAACAAGACATTTATTTTTATATAGCGTGATGTTTTTTTTTTATAATCTATAATATTAATAATAAGCTGATACACATGTGCTTTGCAGATGTCACTATATAAATGAATACTCCCATTTTTTCAAACACAAGATAAAGTCTTTAAGAAAATATAGAATGAATCCACCTATATTTTCGACCCAACCGTATATGTATGGGCAAATCTGAAGTGTTTGAAATGAAGATGACATATTGTAAATTCTAGAAATTTCATTGGCATCATTTATTTACGATGTAAAAAAAGTAATTTAAAGTGATTAATTAATAACGTTATGCTCTTCATTTGAAACACTTCAGATTTGCCCATACATATACGGTTGAGTCGAAAATATAGGTGGATTCATTCTATATTTCCTTAAAGACTTTATCTTGTGTTTGAAAAAATGGGAGTATTGATTTATATAGTGACATCTGCAAAGCACATGTGTATCAGCTTATTGGCTTATTAATATTTTAGATTATATATAATAATAATAATAAAAAAAACATTGCACTATATAAAAATAAATGTCTTGTTTATATAGTGAATATAGTAATGATATAGAAACATACAATAAGAAAAAAATAAGAATTTTATCCAAACTATATGTTTTATTATTATTTTTTTATAAAATAAATAAAATGAATTTACAATCTTACACAATACATTTAAATATATCAAATTTATTAAGCATAAACAGATAATATTGTAATAATGTGAAAGCTAAAACCTTCAACAGATATGCCCTAAACATGCTTATGTAACAGCCAATAAGATGGAATAAAGACATGACATGGATCTCTCAATTCTCAAACACAAGTCAGAACTATAAGAAAAAGATGGGATCCATCTTCATCTATGCCTCAATTTATATATAAATAAGCCAGACTCAAGCTTGAGTCTGGCTTATTTGTGAATTTAATATGAAGGTATTTTAGCTTCACACTCTTAGTTCAAAATGCTTGAGTCTGGCTCATTTATATATAAATTGAGACATAGATAAAGAAGGTCCCATCTTTTTCTTATAGTTCTGACTTGTGTTTGAGAATTGAGATGTCCATGTTATGACATTATTCCATCTTATTGGCTGTCATGTAAGCATATTTAAGGCGTATCTGTTGAAGGTTTTAGCTTTCACATTATTACAATACATTTAATAATAAACAATCCATATCAATATTATTGTAATCATAGCAACACATTTCAATGCTTCATAAAATATGCCATCAAATTCAAACAAGAAAAAAATGACTGACATTTTACCACATACTGAAACTCATCTCAAATTTCAGTAGGTGCAATATATATATATATATATATAATTTTTATAGACTTTTAATTACTGTATTTTTAAATATTTATTTATAAAGTTACGTACATTATTTTGAAAAAATACAGACATCGATTTGTAATATTATATATATATATATATATAATGTAACTAGTTGGATTACATAGCACACACTAATATAGTGTGTGTGCATATATATATATAAAGTTAAAAGGAAAACTAGAAATAAACACAGACAAAAATTATAGTAAATATTTTCTAGATTCATTGAAATAAAAATATAAATAAATAATAAGTAATAACTCTGTTTAAAATATTGTTTCTAAATTCTCTTTTAAAGGTCTGATTTATTATTTTTATATTATATTATAATATATATATATATATATATATATATATATATATATATATATATATATATATATATATATATTGTAACAATATATAAATATGCCATTACATTAATTTAAAATAAAATCTAAGTTCACAAATAAAAATAAATTTATTAAAAATCTAAAAGCTAAAAAAAATTAAAGAGTTGTTAAACGTATATTCACACAGATGCAAAACTTTAAAAATATTTTTTTTTAAGAAATAAAAGTATTTGAATGTACTTTGTTATAAAAAAGTACGCGATATTTTTGTAAAAAGATTTATATATTTTGTAAATGGAAATGATTGTTTATGAATTATCAAAAAACAAACTAGCCCTTAGGGCTCTTATATAATTAAAAAGTCAGAGGATAAGATAGATAAGAGAATAAAAAGAATTAGCCTGTCGAATATAGAAGCAGCAATAAAGGCCCAGACCATAACAAAAAAATGAAACAGTGACATCTATTGTTCATTGAATCCAGAGTATGATTATAAAAGGAAAATGATTCAAATTAAAACAGTTCCAGACAGTTCTAACTTGATTTTGTGAGAAGAGCGATAAGACACACTTGTTGCTCTCTCTCACTTATTTCAAATAAAATGACTGTAATACCAAGATTGAACCAGCTAAGGCACCCTCCATATTAAGAACTATGGTATAAACAACAGCTTGGTCTTCCATGAAAGTTTTCATGGGAATTGACACCAAGAAACATGGACACTTCTACTGTGAGCTATGAACTTTACAATTTCAAAATTTAAAAATAATTAAGAACTTTTATTTAAACTTTTAAGATTCAGCTAACCTAAATTTAAAAATGAACTCTTATCTGATTTTCAAATTGACAATTAATGTTTAAATTATATATATCTGACTTATTCAAGCACAAGTGCGTGTGCGGCGCAACTGCTCCCAAAAGCTGTTAATACAAAAACAAATAGCTAACTAAAATATTAAAACAGCTGAGCGCTTTCAAAGGATCTTGCCTTCATAATCATAGCTTGCTTACATTTAAATTTATGCAAATATGCTAATTCCATCTTTTATTAACAGCTTTTGGGAGCAGTTGCACAGCACACGCACTTGTGCTTGAATACATACATTTCCCAAAAGTAAAATTATTTAACTTAATATCTGACTTATGTTTCAAATTAATTATAAATGTTTATTTTTTTACATATTTGCTTGCTAAAAAAAATCATTTCCATTTTATTATTTTTTATTTGTATTAATATTTATTGTTTGAATTTAAATGCATAAATTTAAGTTGGGTATGGACATTGCATGGATTCATTAGCGGTTAATTATGTTGTGGTTTTCATATTCGATTAGAATATATAAGTCATCGATGTCAATGTGGCATCTTATGATGAATGCCATTGGATTTCTTGTATTCCCTCTGCAATTGACGTTATCAATGACTTTGTATTTTGATCAGTTATTTTTATTTTGAAATGTTTTTAACCGTGAAATCTATACAGCCAATCTATACTCAACATTATAAAATAAATTTTATAAAATTCATCTGTGCGAATTTAAATAAATGTTAAATTTAAGTTGGGCATAAATGGCCTATATAGATTTGTAAAGTTATATTAATTAATTAGGAGAGGGTAATCTTAGGTTATTTGTTTCATAGTTAAATTGGGTCAATGGATTGGATATATTGGTGTAATTAGTAGATGTATTATGAGGTTCACTACATGCAGAATCACTGTATATGCCGCACTAACTCTTTTGCCTATGGATGGGATTGTAAGTCAGCAAAAAGGACCAAAGTCCATTCCTATGGAGTTTTTATTTATTGTTCTACTCACCAACAGATGTAGCATTCCTGTTTGGTTGAGAGACAATGTCTTCTCTAACTCTACTTACTGTTCAGATGTACATTCCTGACAGTATAGTATTTTGTGCTCTTGTATTCATGCTGCATTGAATACATCAATATATCAGATGGATTGACATTGGTTTGGCTGCAAACTTTTGGTCTAAGGTTAAATAGGGGATAAAACATTTTCTTTTCAAATGCAGATCTATGTACTCTATTCATACTCGATGATCTTAATAAAAATATTAAATTCATTCATTCTCAACAATCTTATAATAATAATAATTGAAATTAAAAATTAATATAAAAATCTAAATAATAAATGTTATTCCTTAAATTTAAAATGATTATATATGTGCATAAATAAATATTGTTTGTGTATTAATTACTGGCAGTGGCTTTTATTTTTTTTTATATTTAAGATATAAATTAAAGATATCGATTATCTCTGTGTCTCCACTGACCTAGTGACATTGGGCTAATGGTCTAAATGTAAAATAAAGTGGGATCTTAACAGTACGTATCTGCCTACCTTATAATTTTTTTAGATTCAAATGCCTAGATGGCACCCTTGTAGTGCAGATTATTGTAAGATTTGATCTTCACTTTCTTTTGGATTGTTATAATATATATATATATATTATTATTATTATTATTATTATTATTATTATTATTATTATTATTATTATTATTATTATTATTATTATTATTATTATTATTATTATTATTATTATTATTATTATTATTATTATTATTATTATTATTATTATTATTATTGTGAAATGTAAAAACACAATACTTGTTTTCAAATTTTTTTTAATTAATTAAAACATGTACATTTTCAAAGAGATTAGAGAGATAAAAATAAAAACTATGTTTTCAATCAAGGTGTTATTATCACCTTAGATGATTCTACAAAAAAGCTGATAACAAAATTAGCTCCAGTCTGGATAATAATTTTTGTAATAACAGTCAGCTAAAAAGTTGGTAACAATATTTTGTTGCAACTTGATGAAGTGCAACAGTTGGTTTCAGCTGACCATAGAATTTGCAGAATAGCTACCATAAACTGATGTCACTGAAGGTAAGATAGTAGACTGTTTTTCTTAACAGGAGTTTGAATTTACATGGGAAAATGACCCACTTTTTGGTTCTGAAATTCATAGCTTTAAATGGGGAGAGGATGATTGCTTGCCTGAAATCTAACAAACCAAGACAAATGCTTGCCTGGAATAATTCTGGATAGAAAGAGACCAACTACAGATCAAGATATCACATGAATTGCATGGTTTTATCTCATGATGACAACAAACCTGGATTTTATTATTCTAACAAGCCAAAAGAACCATCTTGCTGAATAAATAATTACATATATTGAAACAGTAAGATATGCCTTACAAATCTTAGTTTCACCTTGCCTTCCTGTTTCCTACCCTCATGCCTTATTTAAAACCCTAATTTTATTATATTGTGTGTGTACTGCATATATTTACTGAAATCCCACCTAAATTTATATGTCTAATGGGGTACCCATGGTTTTATAATAATTAAAATTGTCTTGAACAGTTTTATTTTCAAACTGTCTAGTATATTTTATGTATATATGCTTGTACAATAAGGTAGGTCACATATTCTCATCTACACACATACTGCAATAATATTTTAAAAGGTTATGAAAGTAATTGTTGTTTAAAGTTAGTTTGTTTTGAGTCTGTTTATTTTGTGATATTATATTTGCTATATTTTTTGCATTTAATAAAATAATATCTCTACTAAATAGATTTTGGACATTAAAATCAAAAGAAAGTTGTAAATATAAAAATTATACTTTTGTTTTCCAAATTCATGCCATTTTTTTTAATCATTGAAGGTAGGGAAAGAACAATAGTGGCTAATTTTAACTATTTTGGCACCAGTTTTACAAGTAGATTTTGATAACATTAAGATAACAGAGTTAACAAGCAGATTTAATTAAAAGTGCATTCCTTGTTTTCCAATTTAATTAATAAAATTAATGAATGGATTTTAACATGGCAAGATTAGATTTGTATAATCAGAGAGAGCTTATAAATAGGGCTGATTGATTATTATTATTAGTCTGATGCATATTGTGACAGCAAAATTGTATTTCTGTGATTCTGAAAATTTGGACTTTATTCATATTTGCTGATTACTTGTTTTATTCACATCATCAAACTTACCTGCTTACTTTGTTAGTAAATCAAGATTGAGATCGTTTAACCTTAGAATAACAGGCTAAAGGGGCAGTAGGCTGTTTTCCCTTGGAAACCAGTGCCTTGGCCATCCATCATTCACCAACTGATGTCCTGTCACCATACCATCAAGCCCGAACTGAACCAGCCAAAAGAATGCTGCTCCTAAAGTCTATGTGCTGAATTCTGCTGCTGAACAACAAACCCAAAAAAAAAATTAAAATTTGCTCAAGGACTCTAATGCAAAATTGGAAATGCCCACAAACTGATCCATCAGAATGAGGTAATAAAGTTAACCCAAAATCTCGTGAAACTTTCAGGCTATAGCTAATCTTTTGTCTCATATTCCATATTTATGTATTTATTAAATTGTCTTTTAATGCATGCTGAACTTCTGCTAGGGTTCATTTGCTTTATGTATCTGTAAATGATTTATTTAATTATTGTAATGTAAATATTTAATCAATCTCTTCAGGTATAAGCAAGTTACATGGGGAAATTGAATAATGCTTGGTTGCCATATTAATTTATTAAACCGCAAACACACTTTCTCCCCCCTCTCCATTTATTATATGATTTTAAAATGTATTTTCTTACTTGTAATGAATTTAACAAAATAATTGTTTATCTATCTAAACTTTGTTGAGAGTCTTCTGGCTATTAAAATTAAAATTTGAGAGAGAGCTACTCTGTTCTTTAATGAATTGCCCTTTTACTAAGAATATTTTAAAAATTAATTGTGTGTTGCCAGCAAACATACTTGGGTGCTGAAACTTTACTATTCTCCAAGGTCATCAATGGTTAAATCTGTCCCCTGTTTACTTTGTGTTTCCCAGTAGTGGGCTATGAATGTTCCATGGGAATTATTTTGCATATGTCCCCATAGCTATAAGAACCCTGGGTGCAGGCCAGGCTTGAGTTGTGTAAGGACTAGAGATGCCCCAAATGAAAAGAAAAATACCTGTACAAAGCCAAGACCATTTATTTATTTTATTTTGTAAAGTTGTGTATCAAGATACTGCACCCCCTTCTTAGCATTATATATCACTGGCACCACTGTACATTCCCTTAATAATTACTTTAAATGAATTCTATGTTTGTTCAGCATAGTTTGATCTTATAATTTAACTAAACAATTTGTGAGTGACTCTCTGTTTAAATTTACGATTTCAATTTTAAGTAGTTTTACACTATTAAAATTCTTTTAAGAATTTACATGGCTCACATATTCCTACCATGTTGCTGTAAATTGGATACATTATATAAACTATAACCCAAGTATGAGGTATCAGAAATATTGTTTGCTTTCGTTTATAGCTATCAAATTTATATAGCTAAAACTTTGTCTAATATCTGATTATTAAATATTATCTTTAAATTTATTTCTTTTCTTTATTTATTTCAGATGCAATATAACTTACATATCATATTAGGCTTATCTTGGGGCACATCTACAAGTAATTGTTAATTGAACCTAGGGCTATTTTAGATTTAGAGTCTTTTGTATTCTGCCTGATCACCGGCACTGGCATGAAGTTAAACTATTAGTAGCATCAAATGTGTTATCATGTAGAGGGCGTTGTGGAGTTTAGACTTTGGATTAGAACTTCAGATTTCTTGGAGGTAACCCTTCCTTGTGTTGAATTCCATATATAGG
This sequence comes from Epiperipatus broadwayi, assembly GCA_028023455.1. Lineage (NCBI taxonomy): Eukaryota > Metazoa > Onychophora > Udeonychophora > Euonychophora > Peripatidae > Epiperipatus > Epiperipatus broadwayi. The sequence continues at coordinate 1,683,811 of JAQFVV010006328.1, read as the reverse complement.
GTTTAAATTCTACAGTGTGCTAGCGAGATAGACAAATTTTGACCGTTACAATATGCTGACGTATCTGAAGGCAGAGAAGCACAGATAAACATATATACAGCTTTGGTGAGTAGAGTTATATATAATAACAAAATTTTAAATAATTTTTTTAGTAAAATGACATTTTAGAAGTGATGCATGAATTTGTACTTTTCATGTTTATGGTGAGTATATGATTGATCAGGGCAGCCTGGATGCAATGTGTTCATGATGCTATGAAGTTTAGGCTCAGAACTCTATAGACCTAGATGTTGAGCTGCCAGGGTATCCCAGTGGTATAGATGTAGGCCTCATGAATAGGCATTGGTCTCATGAATAGACCTCATCATAGCCCCTAAGTCTCACAAGAGATGAGAAGGTCTGTCTTAATGCCTGATAGTTTTTTTCTGGATACTACTCTTTGTGGATGATCTGTTTAGTTATTTAGAATGGGCAGTGCTTAAAAATGAGGTATTTTCTCATGATGTCATGGAGTTTTGTGTTCTGGTAGTCCATGCTTGGCTGTCTACTTATCATGGCATGGAGAGCTGCAGTTCACTTTTCTTATCTCACCTTGTCTATTTCATCAGCATTAACTAATCAAGCAGAAAGACAATTTGAAATTTATAGATTTTTAATTTTATAAAACAATTTTATCTTTCATTTATGAAAAAAAAGAGAAAAATACATTTTACAATCATCTGTCAAAAATTTGATAGTACTTATTTAAAAAAAGAGACTATTCAGCAAAGAGAAGTAAATTGTGAGAATAATCTGTTATGATTTTATTGTGATAAATACTAATGTTGTGTAAATAAGTTAATATATCGCACATCTGTGCAAATTATATATATATATATATATATATATATATATATATATATATATATTTGCACATATATATATATATATATATATATATGCATTTCAGTAAACCTAGTATGTAAAATGTATATCATTTAACTGAAACTTTAATCATTATTGAGTTTTATGGCTTAAAATTTTAATAATTATTTTGTAGCAAGTCAAATATGTTATTTCATGTATGTTATCAATTATAACACATATGTAAATTTTAATAATTTTTTGTTGTTATTGAATATTAAATGAAATAGATTAATTGTATAAGAGAAATTGTGCATCTGTGTGCACATATATTTAAATTCATGTAACAATTTAAATTTTGAATAGTAACTATGTAAATCACCAATGTGATATTTGTTTTATTGTATAAGTCTTAATTTATATTTATAGCCACATAGACCTTAATTCCAATTTTTTAATTTTTTTGTTATTAATAAACTTGTATTTAATTGTTAAAAATTGTTTACATCATCTCTTGATTACATACAGTAATAGAGCTTGTGTTATCTGAGCTACATTTGTGCATGAGTTTAATATATAAATTGGGATGTATATTTAGTGCTTTTGGGGCATCCAGCAATGATCAATTATCATCCTGGTTGGAACATAAGATTATATTCTTTAAAGCCCATTCACTATCTTATATTTTATTTTAGTCTTATTAGGAGTTATTTTTATTGTTGGCCAGTACAAGTGGCCAGAGCATTGATGATGATCAGCTAGTTTTAAATATCCCAGCATTATTGTTTTGATTTCTAATTATTATATATTCTAATGAATTTGCACTTAAGTGGTGCATCCAAATTAATTGTTAAATAATTTCCCAAGCTGGCAATGGCTCAATAGTTAGCCTGGTCTACAGAAGACCCATTACCAATCCAGTCACAAGGTTGTCTGTTGATTTATTGTACAGATTTTATTATATTTTATTGTGGATCATTCATGATAATGAGCAGTGAATGGTATTTTGAGTACTACTCATACTTACTTATGGTTGATGATTAATTATTATAGTTGCTCTTCTGAGTTAGCTGGCTGATCTCTCAATGAACTCACAGATTTCTAAATCTCATACTCCCCTTAAATATTTTATAATTATATATACTTTTATAGATTATCGATTTTGGACTAATCTGGGAGTGATGATGATTTGCCATCACCCAGTTCAAACCCTTTCTCTTTTTTGATACCCCCATCCCATTACAAATATATATATATATATATATATATATATATATATATATATATATATATATATATATATATATATGTAGAAAAATTAATTTATAGACAAAAATGTAATAAATTTACTTTTGTTATCTGAATTGAGTTGACACATGTTTTTTTTAATAAGTAATTGAATGCTTTCTTATAATCAATAAATGTAATGAAATGAATTTGATACTTATTAATTACATCATGTTTTTTTATATTTAATTTTTTAAAAGTAGCAAAAAGACTAGCATTTAAAAATAATGAAAAAAAATGTCTAGACTACATGTGCTATGTGATATTACTAGGATCAGAAAAGTTATACAAATTAAAACTATATGAAATTAATTCAAACTAATTTCATTTTTGCAAATCATACTTGCAAAGGTACTGAAAAGAACATTTCTTCATTTTCAAAAATAATATAAAAGTAAGATATTTAAAAATTGATAGGTTAATTCACCTATGTCCCATTATCAGATTAATATTTTTATCTTTTTTTTACCATGTATAACTTTATCATTACAATTTGATTGTTTAATATCAATTATATAAATCTTATGACATGTGAGTTACATAAATATATGCAAAATAAATCTTGTTTTAATAAACAAAATACTTAAAAATATATTCTTGGCTTATAATAATTCGTTAATTTATTATACATAAGTAGTATTCTTAATTTTACGTACAGTAGTGATACCAACTGGGTTGGGTTATTCCTATAATAGTTGTCAAAAAACTACAACGTCCCTTTTTACAGCATCGATCATAACCGAACTCGTAACAGCAATCTCTATACTCTTGACACTAAAACATAGAATAAATAGTATTACATGAAGTTAATTATTTCAAAAATGTATACAAATATTAAAGCAATAAATACATATTTTTTATCTGTTTGCTTTTAAAAAATGTGTAATTCTTACATTAAGCTTTGGATATTGCTTCCATACATCAAAATGAACACACAAGCTTATAAAGAAATAAAATGATTCTTTATATTAAAATAAATGTTGTTAAATACTGCTAAGAATAAGTAATTTATAAAATCAGGTAATATTTAAAATTTTTAAATAGTAAAATGTTATAAAAAATTAAGGGAAAATTATATACATTCTGATAACCAGAAATAACATATTCGTAATAGGACACAAAGGTTTTTTTTTTTTTTTTTTTTTGCAGATAGAAAATTTTATTATTAAAATTATTTTATTTCTATATTTCTATATTTAATATACTGACATTTTGATTTAATCACACATGTCATCTACTGGGTGATAAAATGTAGAAAGATGGTTGTAGGAGCGCTACAATCACTCACAAACCAGATATCCCTCTTCGTCCAATAGTAAGTGCAATAGGATCTCCAATTCATACTTTAGCTAGTTATTTATCTGATTACCTTAAATCTACAATCCCATCTATTAAATCATATATTAAAAACTCTTTTCACTTTACTTCTGTTTTAAAAAATTTCAAAATAAATGCTAATGATATTCTGGTTAATTTTGATATTGTGTCTTTATTTACAAACACTTCAATTGATGAAGCTTTAAATGTAATTTTGCAACGCTGCAATTTACCAAACGAAATTACTGCTTTGATTAAACATTGCCTCTTAAACACATATTTTGTATACAATGGACACCATTACAGAGACAAGTTTTTGGGACTCATATGGGCTCACCCATCTCAGGAGTAATAGCAGATATATTCATGAAAAATATAGAAACTCGTGCTTTAGAATCATCATCTTAAAAACTTCTTCTTTGGCTCGGATACAATGATGACCCTTTTGTCATATAGCAACATGGAAAAAATAAATTAGATGATTTTTTCTCACATTTAAATAATATTCATCCTCATATTAAATTTACAATGGAGATAGAACCTGATGGAAAACTCCCTTTTCTTGATGTTCTAATCACTAGAACACCAAATAGTTTATCATTTTTGATTTATAGAAAGAATACCCTCATTGACAGATATTTATATTTTCATTCTCATCATCACTCCATGCAGATAGTTTCTGTAGCCAAATTTATTTAAACAGAGCAATTAACCTTTCAGATAAGTCACATCTGAAAGAAGAAATAAATCATATCAAAAGTGTTTTATTAGCAAATAGTTATAACAATAAACTTATTTAAAAAGTCTTATTTCAAGTCCAAAATGGACAAAATAGGAAAGAATAAAAAGATAAATCAAATATTAGGATTTGTGTTCCATATGTAAAAGGAACTACAGATAGTATTGGATGTATATTAAAATGCTTTAATATAAATGCAGCATTTTCTGCTCATCAAAAGATCAGGAATATAATAACCAAGTCTAAGGATTCAATCCCTTTTGAATATCATGGTGTTTATAAAATCTTATGTGAAAATTGTAAAGCTTTTTAGATAGGTATGAGGAATCATCACATTAGTGTTAGGAGAGATGACCATGCTTATGCGGTAAAATAACACTCATGATTATTAGCACTGTCACTCCATACTATATATTCCGGTCATAAAAATGTTTTTTTCTAGTACCAGGATCATATCCAGATGTGATAGTGTAAAATCAGAAAAGCCATTGAGATACTTAAAATACTAGATTGTATCAATAAGTGAGATGATACTCGCAAACGTCCTCCTATTTGTAAATAATTTTTTTAAAAAAAACATTTTTAATTTAACATTTTTGCTATTGGTGGAACTTTCACATTTTTTTTTTCAAATCAGTGATTGCAGTGCCCCTACAAACCGTCCTTCTATCTTTCATCACCCAGTAGATGACTTTTCTGATCAAGTTGAAATGTCATTATATTAATATTTAATTTTTTTTAACATGGATGAACCCACAAAATGTGTCTTTTATATATATTACCAATATTGAGGTTACAATGGGTATTAGCATTAATGTAAAAATGATTGTTAAAAGAAAAAAAAATATTAAAAATATAATATAAATTTTAAGATAAAGTTGGTAGACTTTTTAATTTACTAAATGATAGGTATTATTTTATGTAAGTATCGTAGGAAAAAGAAAAAGAAAGAACCTTCAGATTTTAATTTTGATAAAAAAAAATTGGAAATCAATTAACTGAAATTAAAAAAAAAAAGTGAAATGTGATATTTGTTTTCCTCTAATTGAAGATGGTTGCTTGAAGCTAATTTCCAAGATGAACTTGGTAAATAAAAAATGTAAAAATTAATGGTAGAAAAGAAAGAATGTTGGGAGGATTTAAATCTGGTCAAGAAAAAAAACAAAAGGAAAAAGGTGTAAATAGGGCCTGTATGCTGGACTCAGACTTTTGGATATAAAAAAGAAAGAGTGTTCCACAGAGAATGGTCTTATCTTATTGTTATGCTGTTTCTGAAATAACAGATTACTTTTGGGTTGCAGAATAAAATAGTTGGAGGATCCTGAACAAAAAAAGGGTGTATTCATCATTGGAAAGTCATAGGAAAATGCATTACTGTGTGTTTGTCATTACATATGGATTTGATATTAATTAAATGCATTGTTAAACAGCCATGTTTGCTGATGCTTCTTCTTCACCTGAAGTTGATGGAATATTTTAAACATGATGTCATGACTACTTAAGGTTCAGATTCCAAACAAGAATAACATCCTACACTAACCATACCAAATAGATCTTGCAGGTATCGAGAAGCACTTAATTTTATCCAGGTACACAGAAGCATCTGATTTATTTAGGTATATAAAAGTATTGGTTTTTATACAGGTATGTAGAAGTATTTGTCTTTAACCAGGTATCTAGAAGCATTTAATTTAATCCAGGTACGCAGAAGCATATCTGATTTATTCAGATATATAAAATCATTTGTTTTTATCCAGGTATCTAGAAGCACTTAATTTTATTCAAGTATATAGAAGCATTGGTTTTTATCCAGGTATCTAGAAACACTTAATTTTATTCAAGTATGCAGAAGCATTTGTTTTTATCCTGGTATTGCCATGGACAGGTTTAATCCCTTCTTGTTGCACCTTTCAGTTTAACAACCAAACCCATCTGTGTTGAATTCAAACCCTATTAAAATATTCAATAAAAGTATAAACTTTATTATAATAGCTAGGTGTGCCACATTATATATGCACATATGAATAAATGATGTACACACATAGGCAAGTATGCATTACAGTGAATATATGATTTAAAATTTGTATTTTATAAGGAAATATAAATATCAATTTATTAAGGTTTTTTTGAAATATATTTTCATATGTATATAGAGTGGTGTGTTTTGTAAAAAGGGCAAGAACTTTTAGTTATATTAATTAAAAATAAAATAATGAATCAAAATAGATTAGATGTTATACATTTTATAACCAGTGCAAATGTATGTTAAAAATAGCATGCCAGTGGAAACTTATCAAAAGATACATTCACAATATTCTAATTTAATTAGGTGGTAAAGAATTTCATTTTACTAATGGATTAATTCACCCAAGGACATGAAAATGGTTAGATAAAAAATTAAGTAAAAGATTATGTATTCTCTGGTTCTTGAAAAGATCAATCAAAGTGAAACCTCAGGACTCATACATCATGTGTGATTGTCATAAACATTTTAGTGATAAGAAATATAAACAGTATAAAAGGACATTTTTTTTTTCATTTTAGGATGGGATATTTTTATTAAGCTTGGGTTATGGAGTACATTATTTAGAAGAACATGGTTATACCTAATCTATGCCAGGGTGATCTTTGAAAGGTCTGTCTGGAGAAAGGTGATGATGGCTTTAATCCACAGAAGAATGGTATGCAGACTTAAAGAAGATGCCCCCAACAACTGAAGTTAGCAATATATACCATCCAGAAACAACCTACTGCCATAAAAAAGAAGAAGGCACTATGCTCAAACCAAGAATGAACAACCTAAGGCCTGAAGATACAGCACATATCAAATCAGTAAATAAACTGGTAATAAAAAACTTAACCTCAGAGCTCTGTGTAAATCAGTATTTAAACTATCTAAACTCATCTTCAGTTTTAATTGCTTATATAACTTATCAGAATGTAATATATTCATCTTTAACTAAAATTGTAATGCTAAAATCTTAAAGCCTAAATAATCAAGTATAATTCAATTATAAATCATTCCTCAAATGAATGATTGCTAGCTAAATTCTACTTAAATTGTAAAACTTCACTCTTGTAAATTAATTATAATTTAACCAAGTTTTCCTTTATGTATATCATTGCAAATGTGCCTATAATCTTTCTTTATTGTTTATCTTTATTCTTATGTATATCATATGCTAATACTTAGAAACAGCGAGCATTTACATTCAATAAATTTTAATGAGGATATAGTTTAAATTATCTTCATATAATTATTATCTAAATGTCAATAAATCAAGCATGCTGTTTTGAAAATCTTATATTTGCAATAATAATGAATCACTCTGTGTTTATATCATTATTAGTAATTATTTAAAATGAATATAAATGGTGGCTTGATCTTAAAACTCATCTACAATTTTATATGCACTGGTATTTGGGATTATAAAATATATTAGGTATTTAGTTATTTTTAAGCAGCCCATCACATATACTTTTACCCACCCTTTTTTGTCTACAATACTGATACATATAGATTGGAAAAAGAAAACAAGATTTACTATATAATTGTATGCCTTTTTAGATGCATTATTATTGAGTGTTATTTAGAATTTGTTTCTAGTAGAGAGACTAGTCAAGCTATTGTTCTGGTATATATATATATATATATGTTCTACTTTTCTTTTGCTTGGTGGATTAGATATATATTCTTTGAAGTTTAATGTTTTGCTCAACCATGTCCTTAAGCTGGGACCATGGGCAAGACCATCCCTTCTTCCTTTCCTTCGGGGCATGCACCAATAGGACCTGACATGAATTCCAGGCAATATTGTTAGCCAACTCGACCTTTTACAGCAGATTGCTCAGTCCCAGGATAATCCTCCATTCTAATCTATCTCCAGGGTGTCTCCAGTATTGTTTTCCAGTACTTTAGCCAATGGTAAACTAAAGCATCCAATTCTATCCTCTTAATTGGATTGTTCAATATTATTAATCTGAAATATACCTTTGTTCTGCAGTTCAATCTATATCACAGAGCAAGTTTTTATGCTCCCAAATCTTTATTAAAATATATATGTAATTTGAATGTAATAATGAATATTGTGCCAATGTCTAGTGCAGTATTTAACATAGGAGCCTAGGAATTGGCATAATCTTATTTAGGCACAGCTTAGTGATTCTTTATATATGTACACATGCCTTCATAATTAAAAGCTCTAATGAGGAGACATGTTAAGTCCTCATTTTATAGAGCCTGCATGCTTTTCCATATTAATTATATTTTCATTATATTTAAATATCCTACCATGAGTTGTGGGTCATGTAAAAGTCTGTGCCACATGCCCTATATATTAAATATATGTTAAATTTATTGTGTTTTTGTGTGATTTCTTGTTTCCATTTTAATCTAATTCAATTATATACAACAGTCTATGCAATGGTCATAAATATTATTTTTAATTTCATTCTGGTACTATTTAAATTAGTTAATATTGTGCTAGTCAGATTTGTTTGTTCACATAACAAGATCTAGCATCTAGGCAAAAGTACTTCAAATCCAACCGTGTGAAAGAAACACAGGTCAGGAACACTCATGAAATCAGTCCTATTTGCCTATTTCCCAGATCTATAACATTATGAACAACAATCCTGATGACATTGATCTAATTTACTTCTCACCGCTGGCATCGATCATCGGAGACACAAAAAGACTCTAGGCTAACTTTAATGATAGACTAACTTAACAACTAACTATATTTTATGAGCAATGAAGGCTCATGAGATAGCATATTAATGGTGTACTTAGCGGAGATCATCTAGACATATTGAGCATAAGTAATAACTTAATATATTAACTTAACTAAAAAAAGAATGGTTGAGTTTTATATATATATATATATATATATATATATATATATATATATATATATATATATATATATATATATTTGATATAGCCACATATAATTTTATCTAAAATTATTATTAAAGTAATCTTTCATAAAAGAAAAACATAAAATTAAATGTTGAAGAATTTATTGCAGCTTGTTTTCGAAAATGATAAGAATTAAATAGTTTTCTAGTCTTAGTTTTTGAAATAAAAAAGCTACAATTAATTAGTCAAAAGGGGGGAGGGGGAGTCTTGGATTGAGAACTGAAACTAAGGGTTGTAAAAGGAAGTAAAGAATTTTTATTAGAATTCATAAAAATATAATTTGAAAAAGTTAAAACATACAAATCTCTTTTCATTCAATTTTAATTAAAGAAAAATAATGTTAAAACTAAATAGTAAATTGTATTAAAAATATATATGCGTATATATGTGTGATTTGTAAATAAATAAAATGTATGTGAAATAAAAGAAAATTATCATTAAAAACACGGCAATGGCTATTAATAAAATAAACAACAGGTTTTATTGCATAGCTATTACTAATTAAGCCATCTTCCAAAACACGTTTATCAAATGATTATCAATTCAACAACAGATCTTTGCCAGAGATATGAGAAAGACAACAAGGCACAGGTATAAATAGACCTTTTTTTATCGGACAATTCAGTTCCACAAATTAATTGAGTGAGTGCAGTTCAGAAATTAATTGTGCAGTTAACGAACAAAATGCAGTGTTGGGAATATCTTGGGAATGCACGTTTATCTCCAGCCCAGATGTCCGAGAAAACAGCAGATCTGCCCGTGAAATAATGTCAGCTTAACATCTTAGAAAATCTCCATCAGTATCTATTTGTCTCCAATAGTAATAATCATGAAAATCAGGAAACTCAGCAAGGAAATGTCCCAGCTGGCTGGAAGCATTCATACTGGAAGAAACAACAAACAAGAAGAAAACAAAGTGTTAAATCTACGTTCAAAATCCTAGGTAAAACATTTGCTTATTTTCGTTTATACTGTAATAGCCATTGCATTTCATTAATTCGTGCGAATCCTCCAAGAGTCTAATTATATGAACTCGATATTATACATAAATGAACTATTGATATGTGTGTGATTAAATTTCAAATGCTATGTAGTCCTTTATTATCATTATTATGTGTGTGCATGAGTTAATATGTGCGTGATCATTATATCAATGTTTATTAGTTAAATTAGAGTGTTCTGTTATTAAATCTATAGGAATATTTAAACTATTTAGAAATGTTAATTTAAAATATGCGTGTGTTTTATTAGAATGTTTAAATTTAGTAAATAAATGTTAGTTAATAAAATATCTTTAAAATTAAACTTTATTTGTCGGTCAATTCTTTTTATCAATTCTTTTTATCAAGTCTTTTAACCACTAATTAAGTATAATCTTTTAGTGATTACAAACAACTGAGCTAGTTGTGGATTTAGGCGTTGAGTTAGTTGCCACTATTCAAAGTGTGTTGTCTATTCTTTTAGAATAAGCAGCTGGCGCCCATGTTTATACACAAACAAAAAAAAAGTGCTTTGAACTTGGTGTTGAACTCAACAGCCGAGAAGAAGCTATGTCCTGGAAATGTAATGCTAGTTATATACTTTATAGCTATCGTTTGGGCATACATACTCTCCGAGTATGTTCTTCTCTGCCTAAGAGACCGGTGATTCGAATCCACATATTCGAATATGGTTCAATATATATATATATATATATATTTAAGATTTATGAATAACAAATATTATGTTGGGTTATTTATCTGACATTAGCCTCATAAGCATGATATAGATATTTAATTCATATTTAACAATAACATGATATTTGTGGCTATGCCAATAATATATGTGTGGCTTAATGGATTAGCACTATTGGAATACATTACTAGAATACTATTACACCCCCAGAGATGAAAAGAGAATTTACTTAATTTAAAAAGAAAATAATTTTACAAGCAGGAATTACATTTTGTTATATTCAATATTATTATTAATTTGAGTTAGAGATAATTAATGTGCAGGACTGATAATGAATAATTATATAAACGATACTAAATGTATCATATTAATACGTACAGTCAACTAATGGAAATATGTCTGTTTAAAGAAATCATCTCATTATGGCTTAAGATTATTTTTGGGTGACTAATAATACACTGAAAGGTGGTGCATGCATGACAGAAGATTGGGTTGCTCCAATTATGGATCCTGGAGTGTGCTTCATGAATTTTAAAGAATGAAATTGACTGATTTCATCTGCAAATATAGGCAGGATTGGTTTGACGAATGAAAGAATCCAAGATTCCCTGAAATGAAGTACAGGCGAATCATGGATGACGAAGAGTGGTCGTCAACAACTTTATTGGGCTAGTTTCCCAGATCGCTTTCCATATATAGTATGCACATAAAACCAAGTATGTCCCCAGGGTGTTTTTACAGCCTGGTTCAAGGACATTGAGAATGATGATGGGGCTCAACTTAGCAAATACCTCCATGTGAGAAAGAAGTACGAACATATATATAAATGAAGTGGCCTTTATGCATGTAACACTTAATAATATAATATAACTCTAAAGATTAATGATTATCTAAACATATTTTTTGCCCATAAATTATGAAATACTCGGCGTAATGATATGGTTTCTTCATTAAACAAACATGAATAATAATTCTAATTAAATATAAACTAAAATCTGAAGACCCCTCCCCCTTACATTATGTTACTTAATATTATTCATTACTTCCCACACATTTAATAAATCTCAATCTTGGTTAATAAATGCCCTTGTGAAAATACATAAATTAATACAAAATAAATGGGTGGTGGTAAGGGATAGCACATTATTTAGGAAGGAAAATATAAAAAACAGATGTCAATCTGTTTTTATACATTAAACATAAAAATATAATTAGTTTGTTTATCTAAAATTGCGAGCACCTGGGCAAGTCGAACAAGACTTGTTTTGATTAAATTATACATTAATTACCCGATAAATAATGGGTGGGAAAAATGAAAATAAATTATATGCTGGCAATTTTAGTATTATTGGCATTTCTTTTTAAAATATACATATATAAATCTAAATGAAAATCATTTGCCGCTTGGAAATAAAAGAAAAGAAAAACATTTTATAAGAGTCTTAGTATTGATTAGTTATATAGAGTTATAAGAATACATATTTTGAAGACATTTAATATAGATGATTAGAAAATATAAATATTACAGAGAAGGCAGGATTTAGGATTACAAGTGGTCAAAGTTCTTTTACCTTGCTTATTTAGAAGAGTGATTTTACTATGAGTCAGTCCATCAGTATTATTTCACTAGATCTAGGGTAGCATTATTTCATGGTAGTTAGCATTTCCTTTTCACTGGAAAAATATATAAAGTTCATCGGTACAGGATGCAGAGCTTCGCTTGTGGGAACAGCATATTAGAATGGAGGGAAAAGGCAAAATTTCTCCTACTCATGGCACATTGAGTGAAAATCAAAACTGGTGTGGAATATGTATAATGACATTGTTATTTTAATTGTCTCCTCTTTGTGGATTCAAATCCAGCAGTATATATACTTTTATTTTGAAGATGTAACTTAGCAACTACTGCTGGACCTGAGGTGGTTTGAGCACTTAAGGTTCATCTGGAATAGTTTGACCGGATACTCTTATCTAGTAAGATGTTTAAAACAATGCAATTTTGTTATCAGTTTCACGAACGATTGTTTTAAAATAAATCTTATGATTTTAAAACAAGCTAGCATGGACAATTTCCACTAATGGGTTTATTTTATTATTACAAATTCATAATATTTTACTTTTATCTAAGGGATCTTTCGGGTAATTGTTTTTCAAGAGACTTTTTAACAAGATTGCATCATTTCTGGCTACAAAATTATATATGAAAACATAATAAGTTTCATATATAATACCTTATATAATATAACTTTATTAATATATTTGCAATATCCTACACTGAAATATATATATATATATATATATTATTTACGCCCGTATACACATGGGAATATTATTAAATGAAATATTTTTAAATTAAAATACTTAAGCGTTTATATGATTTATGTTAAAATACTAGGCAAGAGAAATATATATTATTAGCTATGTATATACATGCATAAAGGTGAGTTTGAATATAGTTAGATGGTAGGAGATTGGATGTGGGCTGTGAAACAGCATCTGAGCATCAGATCATCTGTTTCAATATATATATATATAAACCCATAAGTTGTATGTCTCTCCCTGATTTATGCTGGCTGTCAAAGATAGGTATACCACACGTAACTTTAAGTGTGATCATTTATAGGGTCTTGAGTCTTGGAATACTGGCAGACAAGTTGAAGTATGGTCAGATTTGGAATGTTAGAATCCTAGTCTGGCCAGCTTTGGTATCTTTTGCCTGGATTCTAGATTTTTTTTAAGTGAATGTACAAAAGTTATTTCAAAACGGAGTTGTTTTTCATGTATTTAAGCAAAAAAAAAGAATTTTTTCATGTTTGTTGCTGCCAGGGTTGGAAATGAATTATTTTGTTATATAAAATTATTTATGTTAATGTATAGTAAAATTTATGGGAATCAATTATATTTTAGTGTAAGTTTTTCTGCTCAATGGTGACTGGTACCTGGGGGTGATTTTGTATAGACTATGAATCATCCTCATAAATTTGTCACCAAGAGTAGAGATAGAAATTTAAAATAAAAAGAGGAACCCTTTGTTTTAAAATTTTATAATTTTGAATTGGATTGGAAATGAAAATTAAACCAGCAAGGCAAGTTGAATTGCAGAGATTGGGATAGTGAAACTGGCACAGATCATTGAATAATTTTAAAATGGTACAATCATGAAGATATTTTTATTTTATTTTTAAAAATTATATACAGCTGGATGAAGGATTAGGACACTCTGTAATATAAATTTTGTTATATTGATGTTTTAAAAAAATTATATTTTTGTTTTAAATGCTGTGCATCTATAAAATTAAATAATAATGTAGCATACAGTTTTACATAGCAATAAAGAAAGAAAAATAGGAGGCAGGATGAAGAAATTAAATAGGGCATTGTCTGTAGAACAGTATGCAGATCATTCAGAATGTAAAGATCAACAAAGAACTCCAAATCCTATCTGAATCATGATGATGATTTTCAAGAATCTATTCTCATCCCCTTACATATTTATATTTATACATATATTAATAATTAAACTAACCCAAACCTGCTCTAACTTTGTCAGGCATCCATTTGGATATTAAAATTTGTAACTTTATATATATATATATGTTAAAAAATGCAAATATTTTAAGTATGTTTTTTAAAAAAATACCTTACATTTTGATGTGGAAATAGTACCACAATATTTATTATTATTATTATTATTATTATTATTATTATTATTATTATTATTATTATTATTATTATTATTATTATTATTATTATTATTATTATTATTATTATTATTATTATTATTATTATTATTATTATTATTATTATTATTATCATCATCATCATCATCATCATCATCATCATCATCATCATCATCATCATCATCATCATCATCATCATCATCATCATCATCATGTAATATCTTAGGTAAGCAGATAAAGTGTTCAACATTATAATAATCACTCAATGTTCATGATTGTAGCATAATTTTTTACCATAAATAAAACCTTTTTTTGTTTTTTTTTTGTTTCTGCAACTTCAGTGATATGAAGCAATCCGGTTCAATCCCTTCACATTGCAACTTTCAGTTTAACAACCAAACCCATCTGTGTTGGATTCAAACCCTATTAAAATATCCATTTAAATAAATAAACATATAAACCTTACTATCATGGCTGGGTGCACAGCATTATTTATGCACATAGAAGTAAACACTGTACATACACAGGCAAGTAAGTGTTACAATGAATATATGACTTAAATTTTGTATTTTGTAAGAAAATAAAAATATCAAATTATTAAGTTTTAAATATAAACTTGTATGTGGATGTAGGATTCACTTTATATATATATATATATATATATATATATATATATATATAAAGTGAATCCTACATCCATAAACAAAAATGCAAGTTAAAAAACTTGCATATATATATATATATAATAGAAAATCAAACCTGCCTAACACTATACTAGCAAAATAAAAATGCAAAACCATAAAACAATAAATCCAAAATTTTACGAAAATCCTTACACAACCATGATTTCATCTACTACAAATAGACCTCAAGTGAAAATCA
This sequence comes from Epiperipatus broadwayi, assembly GCA_028023455.1. Lineage (NCBI taxonomy): Eukaryota > Metazoa > Onychophora > Udeonychophora > Euonychophora > Peripatidae > Epiperipatus > Epiperipatus broadwayi. Next base: position 1,668,468 of record JAQFVV010006328.1, on the reverse strand, counting down.
AACTAAAGGAAATAATATATATATATATATATATATATATATATATATATATATATATATATATATACAAAAACAAACCTTCCCATAATTCATTTCAAACTCCACCTTCCCTTAATATCAAAAGAAGTCTTCATAAGATTGATAGCCTCAGAATCAAGAAGATTTATCATCAATTTCTCCTTTATTTTTCTTTTTAACTCATTCTTTTCATAAAAAAATAACTGAAGCATTGTTAAATAATATGTTATGACCTGTATTTAATTCATGAATATATAAAGCTGAGTTAAGATACCTATGTTTAATTCTACTTATATGAACCTTAATCCTTTCATGCAGGCTAAATTTACTCTGGCCTACATAAAACTTACCCCAAATACATGGAATCTTATAAACAATACCAGGAATAGATCTACTATCAATGGACTGTTTTTAACCATTAAGTAATGAATTCAAATCAGAACCTTTCTTCCATGCAACCATCCTTCCACCTATCAAATGACTATTTTTATAAACCGAATTATATATTGAAGCCTTAAATGGTAATGACATATAATCATTATATTTACCAATAAAATTCTTACCATCAAAATCATGACTATAAACATTATTATTAATTACATTTTTTTTAATAAAATCATGACTATAACCCATTTCTACATATTCAGGAGCAAATTGACTTCGTTGAATATCAACATTATTATTAAAATTATTAAGCCTTCTATTCCTACAACAAAAATTCAGCAAAGACATTTTTTATGTATAAAAGCCTGATAACTATCAGGCCTAATCATATTTCTCAAATTCTTAGGTTTTATAAAATAACTACAAAACAAAACATCATTAACCTTCTCAACATTTAAATCTAAAAACTTTAATTTTACAAAATCAAAACTACCCCTTTCAATTGTAAAGTTAATACTAGAATCAAAAGCATTCAATCCACATAAAAACTCTTCTAATTTCTCTTTATGAATAACAAACAAACAATCATCAACATACCTAACAAATAATTTTATAGAACATAAAAACAGATTAATAACACTACACTCCAAATAATCAATATAGACAGTACACATCAATAGAGAAATAACATAACCAATAACCCAACCCTCTCTAATCTTATAAACACATCATTAGGCATAAAATACCTTAAATCCTCTAACAGCAAAATCAAATCATGAAAAACCTTAATCTTATCTGCAGAAAAACATTCCAATTTTTTTTAAAATTGAAAGAAAGACATCAATACTTTTTAGTCTATTAACCGATTGGTATATATTTTCAATGTCTAAACTACCAAAAACACAATCATCATCCAAAACAAAACCATTTATTTTCATAAAAGCCTCAAAAGAAGAAGAAACACAAAATTGACCTAATTTTGTATAATCCTTAAAATATCTTATAATAAATTTTGATATTTTATCAACAATTCCTCCTGTAAAATCAAAAATACATCTCAAAGGAAAATTATCTTTATGTGACTTCAAATTAAAGAAAACCTTTGGAGCCACATAATCACTAGTGTAACAATTTAAATAAGTAGTTCTATCAAAAATTTTTTTATTTTCCATAACTTTCATAATCTTAATTAATTTACATTTTTTTTTTTACCAGGATCAGAATCTAAAACAGCATATTTCCCATTATTCAATTCTAAAGAAACTTTACTTTTAAAATCAATATTATTCAACAATACAAAACGGCCACCTTTATCTTTTTTTAACAAAACAACATCATTGGATATCAATCTTTTCTTAATAAAACTATATTTCCTTAGGGGCAAAAACAATTTTTTTTATCTTTTAAGTAATTGACTATTCAAAATAACCTGTAAAGACACTTTATTTTCATCAGAAATATTACTACTACTCTCAATAACAGAAACAAAATCAAAAACTAAATTCTTATTAGCAAAAGGAACAAAGCCAGGACCCTTAGCTAAAATAGCCATATCAGATACATTCAAAACATAATTTGACAAATTTAAAACAGATGAAGAGGGTTGGATTTTAGAAGGAATTTTGATTATTCAATTTTAAATTCTTTTTTAATGTGGTTTAGAAGTAAGTGTGAAATCACTTATTACTATATCACTTATAGTAATAAGTATTTTAAGAAATTTAAGTGGTTGATTGGAAAGGCTGGAAATAAAAGTTTTGTGAAAGAAAAAGAGTTTAGTTTTGGGTGTTATAAAAATAAGCCTGATGCTTCATCTGTTTTAAATTTGTCAAATTATGTTTTGAATGTATCTGATATAGCTATTTTAGCTAAGGGTCCTGGCTTTGTTCCTTTTGCTAATAAGAATTTAGTTTTTGATTTTGTTTCTGTTATTGAGAGTAGTAGTAATATTTCTGATGAAAATAAAGTACCTTTACAGGTTATTTTGAATAGTCAATTACTTAAAAGAGAAAATTTTGGTTTTGCCCCTAAGGAAATTAATTACTTAAAAGAGAAAAAAATGTTTTTGCCCCTAAGGAAATTAATTCTATTAAGAAAAGATTGATAGACAATGATGTTGTTTTGTTTAAAAAAGACAAAGGTGGCCATTTTGTATTGTTGAATAATATTGATTTTAAAAGTAAAGTTTCTTTAGAATTGAATAATAGAAAATATGTTATTTTAGATTCTGACCCTGGTAAAAATATAATATGTAAATTAATTAAGATTATGAATGTTATGGAAAATAAAAAAAGATTTTTTATAGAACTATTTATTTAAATGGTTACCGTAGTGATTATGTGGCTTCAAATGTTTTCTTTAATTTGAAGTCTCATAAAGATATTTTTCCTTTGAGATGTATTTTTGATTTTACAGGAGGAATTTTTGATAAAATATCAAAATTTATTATAAGATATTTTAAGGACTTTATAAAATTGGTCAATTTTGTGTTTCTTCTTCTTTTGAGGCTTTTAAGAAAATAAATGGTTTTGTTTTAGATGATGATTGTGTTTTTGGTAGTTTAGACTTTGAAAATATGTACCAATCAAGTAATAGATTAAAAAGTATTGATGTTTTTCTTTCAATTAAAAAAAAACATTGGAATGTTTTTCTGCAGATAAGATTAAGGTTTTTCATGATTTGATTTTTCTGTTAGAGGATTCAATGTATTTTATGTCTAATGATGTGTTTTATAAGATGAGAGAGGGTTGGGTTATTGGTTATGTTATTTATCTATTGATGTGTTCTGTCTATATTGATTATTTGGAGTGTAGTGTTATTAATCTGTTTTCCTGTTCTATAAAATCATTTGTTAGCTATGTTGATGATTGTTTGTTTGTTATTCAGAAAGACAAGTTGGAAGAGTTTTTATGTGGATTGAATGCTTTTGATTCTAGTGTTAACTATACAATTGAGGGGGCTAGTTTTGATTTTGTAAAATTAAAGTTTTTAGATTTAAATGTTGAGAAGGTTAATGATGTTTTTTGTAGTCATTTTTATAAAACCTAAGAATTTGAGACATATGATTAGGCCTGATAGTTATCAGCCTTTTATACATAAAAAATGTCTTTGTAAAATTTTTGTTGTAGGAATAGAAAGCTTAATAATTTTAATAATAATGCTGATATTCAAAGAAGTCAATTTGCTGCTGAATATGTAGAAAATGGGTTATAGTCATGAATTGATTAAAAAAAATTGTAATTAATAATAATGTTTATAGTCATGATTTTGATGGTAAGAATTTTATTGGTAAAGATAATGATTATATGTCATTACCATTTAAGGCTTCAATATATAGTTTGGTTTATAAAAATAGCCATTTGTTAGGTGGAAGGATGGTTGCATGGAAGAAAGGTTCTGATTTGAATTCATTACTTAATGGTTCAAAACAGTCTATTGATAGTAGGTCTATTCCTGATATTGTTTATAAGATTCCATGTAGTTGTGGTAAGTTTTATGTAGGCCAGAGTAAATTTAGCCTTAATGAAAGGATTAAGGTTCATATAAGTAGAGTTAAAAATAGGTATCTTAACTCAGCTTTATATATTCATGAATTGAATACAGGTCATAAAATATTGTTTAACAATGCTTCGTTTAATTTTTATGAAAATAATAATTTAAAAAAAAGAATAAAGGATACTTTGATGATAAATCTTTTTGATTCTGAGGCTATCAATCTTATGAAGACTTCTTTTGATATTAATGGAATGTGGAGTTTGAAATGAATTATGGAAAGGTTTGTTATATATATATATATATATATATATATATATATATATATATATATATTATTTCCTTTAGTTTGATTTTCACTTGAGAAGGTCTATTTGTAGTAGATGAAACCATGGTTGTGTAAGGATTTTGGTAAGATTATGGATTTAATCTGGTATTGTATTGTTTAATGGTTTTGCGTATATATATATATATATATATATATATATATATATTGAGAGAGAGAAAGAGAGAGTGGTGTGATTCTGCTTTGTAAAAAAAGCAAAAAGCTTTTAGTTATATTAATTAAAAATAGAATAATGAATCAAAATAGATTTAATGTTATAATTTTATAATCAGGACAAATGTATGCTAAAAATAGCATTCCAGTGGAAACTTATCAAAAGATATATTCACAGTATTCAGATTTAATTAGGTGGTAAAGAATTTCATTTTACTAATGGGTTAATTTATCCAAGGGCATGAAGACAGTTAGATAAGAAATTAAGTTAATGATTATGTATTTTCCTACCTGGATCATATCGATCAAGCCAGACATGAACTAGAAAGTAAAACCTCAGGAGTCATACATCATGTGTGATCGATTCAAACATTTTAGTGATAAGAAATATATACAGTATAAAAAGACATTTTTATTTTATTTTAGGATGGAATATTATTAATAATCTAGGGTTATGGAGTCCACTATTTAAAAGGGCATTGCTACACCTAATCCATGCCAGGATGTTCTTTGAAATACCTGGCTGGAGAATGGAGATGATGGCTTTTAATACACATATTAATGGTATGCAGACCATCCACCAACAGCCTACTCTTGTAATGCAGAAGAAGGTACTATGCCCAATCTGAGAATGAACAACATAAGGCCTGAAGATCCAACACCTATCTGTCCATTAAATAAACTGATAATCTAAAACTTAACAACTGCAGAGCTCCATGTAAATCAGTATTTAAAGTATCTAAAATCACCTTTAGTGTTAATTACTTATATAAATAATCAGAATGTAATTTATTAACCTTTAACTAAAATTGTAATGCTAAACTCTTAAATCCTAAATAATCAAGTGTAATTCAATAATAAATTATTATTCAAGTGAATGATTCCTACCTAAATTGTACTCTAATTGTAAAACTTCATTCTTGTAAATTAATTATAACTTGACCTAATTTTCCCATATATATATATATATATATATATATATATATATATGGGAAAATATATACTTATATATATATATATATATATATATATATATATATATATATAATGGAAGTTGTGCCTACAATCTCTCTTTATTATTTATCTTTATTCTTATGTATTTTATATGCCAATACTTAAAAACAGTGAGCATTTTACTTTCAATAGATTTTAAAGAAGATATAGTTTAAATTATCTTCATGTAATTATTATCTAAATGTCATTAAATATAGCATGATGTTTCGAAAATCCTATATTTGCAATAATAACTAATCACTCTGAATTCATCATTATTAGTTATTGTTTAAAATGAATATACATGATGGCTACTCTTAAAACTCATCTACAATTTTATATGCACAGGTCTTTGAGATCATGAAAACATATTAGTTATTTAGTTATTTTTAAGCAGCCCATCAAATATACTTTACCCTTGCTTTTATCTATAATACTCATACATATAGATTAAAACAAGTGAACAAAATTTACTATATAATTTTGTGCCTTTTTTGATGCTTAATTATTGAGTGTTAATTAGAATTGGTTTCTAGTAGGAAGACTAGTCAAGCAATTGTTCTGATATATATATATATATATATATATATATATATATCAGAATATATTGAATTGATGATGATGATGATATATATATATATATATATATATATATCATCATCAACAACCATTATCAATCCACTGCAGGATGAAGGTCTCTCCAAGTTTAATCCATCTTCTCCGATCTTTAGCTTCTCTTCTCCACAACACCCCTGCACATTTTCTTATTTCATCCATCCATCTCACATGTGGTCTCTTTCTGGGTTTTTACAATCTCTTGGAATCCAGTTTAAAATTTCAATTGTCCACCTATTATCATCTCTTCTAACAATATATCCAGCCCAACTCCATTTCAATCTTTTAATTTTTTCAATAAGGTCAGTAACACCTGTTTGTTGTCTTATCCATACATTGCGTTTTCGATCTCTTCTTGTTACTACCAACATACATCTCTCCATACTCCTTTGAGTGGTCTGAAGTCTCTGTATTGCTCTTCTATTAAGTGTCCAAGTCTCAGATCCATAAGTAAGAACTGGTAAAATACATTTGTTAAAAAAACATCCTTTTCAAACACATAGGCATATTTCCTTTTAGTATCAAGTTATTTCTACCAAAAGCACTCCAACCAAGTTTAATTCTATGATTAATTTCCTCCATTATATTTCCATCTGTATTAATAATCTGAAAAAAGGTATTTGTAACTGTGAAATTCTTCTAATTCTTCATAATCAATCTTTATTTTCATATTTTGAGCAAATCGATTAAACATTACTTTAGTCTTTTTAACATTTATCTTTAGTCCTACTTTTCTACTTTCATCTGCTAACTCCTGCAACATTTCCTGCAGCTCTGAAGCATTATTTGCAAAAACAACTACATCATCTGCGAAATCTAAATGACTTAAATACTCTCCATTTACTTTCACTTTTTTAGTTTCCCATTTTAATCCACAAAATACTTCTTGCAGCACTGCTGTAAAGAGTTTTGGAGATATGGAGTCACCTTGTCTTACACCTTTCTCAATGTTGATTTTTCCAGTATCATTATGTAATCTAATTGTTGCTGTTGCATTTTTATAAATATTCTTTAAAATATGACAATATCCTGGATCTATACCTTGATGATCCAATGCTTTAATCACTGAAGAAATGTGTATAGAATCGAATGCCTTTTCGTAATGTACAAATCCAAAACATAATGACAACTCATATTCGTTTGTCCTTTCTATGACTTCTCTCAATACCTGGATATGATCTATTGTACTAAAACCACTTTTAAATCCAGCTTGTTCTCTTGGTTGGTGGAAATCCAAAGTTCTCTGTAGACGAGTTGTAATTATCTTGGTAAAAATTTTATATAAAACTGATAAAAGGCTGATAGGTCTGTAATTTCTAATATCTTATTTATCACCTTTTTTAAATATTAATATTATTACTGCATTCTTCCAATCTTCTGGTACATCTTTATCATTTAGACATTTGTTATATATCTTTGATAAAATTGTTTCTATTTCTTCACCTGCTTCTTTTAATATATCAATTATAATTCCATCATTGCCTGGAGCCTTTCCTTTCTTCATACACTTAATTGCATGTCTCACTTCTTCATTTAAAATTCTGGGCAATTCGGAAGATGTAATAGATATAGGAGATACTTGTTCTTTATTACTATATAATTCTTGATAAAAATCTTCTACCAATTTCATGATGTCATCTCTTTTTTTAGCAAGAATTCCATCTTTTTTTCTTATTGCAGATATAAATTTCCTACCAATACCAAAATGTTGTTTAACATTTTTGAGACTTTTATTTTCTTCTACAGCTTTCCTTGCTATTTCACAGTTATACTTTCTTATATCATTTTCAACTCTTTTCCATACCATTTTACAAAATTCGAGATATTCAATTCTTTTTAATACATCATTTTTGTATATCTTCATATTCCTTCTTTTCTTCATAAATTCTCTAGTCTTAGTAGAAATTTTATTAGTCAATTGCTGCTTTTTTCTACCAGCTATGTTTGTTGCAGTTTTTAAAAGTGTATCAGTTATTTTCATATTAATTTCATTCAAATGTGAATCATGTACAAAATCTCCTCACACTTGAAACCTGTTTGTAAGTTCTAATTTAAATTCATTAGAATGTTTCTGAAGATTAGGAATATCAACTGTAAATATTGTTTTTCTTAATAATTTTTGTCTCTCTAGTTTTACATTAACACGTAACTTACACCTTACTAATCGATGATCACTTCCTGTGTTAAATTTATTAAGAACATTACAATCTTGAAATATGTATTTTCTGTTAGTCAAAATATAATCCAATTCTGCTGTACCTTCATTTGGATGCTTTCATGTCCATTTTCTTTTAACATTTTTTTCTCAAAAAATGAATTCATAATATAAAGTTTTTCTTTTTCTGCAAACTCCACAAGTCTATGTCCTTTCTCATTTCTATTACCATAACCAAAATTACCTACAGCAATTTCCTCTTTCATTTGTCTACCAATTCTAGCAGTAAAGTCTCCCATAACAATTTTAAAATATTGTTTACTCTGATCAAAAGCCTTTTGTACATCCATATAAAAATCTTCTACCACTTCATCAGTATGAGAACTTGTTGGAGCATAAACCGGAATTATCTGCATTTGGTATCTGCTATTAAGTTGTATAACTAATCTTGCCACTCTATCCAATACACCATCAACCTCCACAATATTGTTCTTCCACTTTTTATTTGTAATGAATCCTACTCCACTTGTATTTCCAATATGTGTGCCTTTATAATAGAGTATGTGTCCACTTTTTAAATCAATTGTTTCTTCTCCTTTTCTTCTAACTTCACAAAGTCCAATAATGTCCCATTTAATATAAGACAGTTCTTCTAATTCTTGCAATCTTCCTTCACTTGAAAGTGATCTGCAGTTGTAAGTACCTAAATAAAAAGTCGTCATCAAATGGCAGCCTGGGTCCACAATCAGGGGATTTTTAGCACCCTCCACCTTCGGCCACCAACCGCTGCCTTGGTTGGTGACTTTACAGCCTTCTGTGAATAAGGGCCATGCTTTATTTTTGTCTGTCATAATTGTATATATGTTTTGGAAAAATATTTATCATTTACACAAACATTCATTCTGCCTTATCAGGCACTGAGAAGAAAGACCATGGTGTTTCTTGATCTTAAACTCAGAGGTAAAAAGCCAATAAACTCACCACGCTGGCTAATGTATGTTGGTGAGCAGTCCCTCTATGTTCATATATTATATGAATAATCACATAGTAATAACAGCTGCAACGACAAGAACGTATGGAGTGGACATTAGGAGTTTGCCCTGCTCGGTTCCTTTAAGGCCTCCAAGAGGAATCAAAGGGTCTCCTTTCAGTTAATAGCAAACTCCTTTCTGCAGCCATATATATATATATATATATATATATATATATATATATATATATATATATATATATATAAACGGTTATAAAATTCAACAATCTTAACTCCAATTTTTTTTCATCTCCAACTTAATTTATAAATTCAAAATCGAGGATTGTTTTTATTCCCTATTTTTTTTTATTTTGTTTTAATTTTTTTTTTTTTTTTTATTTTTTTTTTTTTTCTTTTTTTTTTTTTTAATTATTTTCTTTAAATTAAAATTTAATTTTTTTTTTTTTTAAAAAAAAAATATAATACAATTTTTTTTTTTTAAAATTGTTTTTTATATAAAAAAATATTATATTTATATTAAAAAAAAAAAAAATAAAAATAAAAAAAAAAAAAAATAAAAAAAAAAAAAAAAAAATAATAAAAAAAAAAAAAAAAAAAAAAAAAGAAAAAAAAAAAAAAAAAAAAAAAAAAAAAAAAAAAAAAAAAAAAAAAAAAAAAAAAAAAAATAAAAAAAAAAAAAAAAAAAAAAAAAAAAAAAAAAAAAAAAATTAAAATTAAAAATATAAATTAAAAAAAAAAAAAAAAAAAAAAAAAAAAAAAAAAAAAAAAAAAAAAAAAAAAAAAAAAATAGATATGAAATATTTGAAAGCAATTGAACATTTATCATTTTAAATGAATGGTATGTGGAGAATATAAAATTATTTGTGAAAATGGATTTAAAGTAATTGAGCGTAAATATAACAAATTTGAGAAAAAAGTTGATTTTTATTTAATAAGCGATATTCACAGTTATAAGGATTTAAACTTTGTTAATTTATCAAATAATAGGATACATTTAATTCAGAAATACGTTTTAAGTCATGGAGCTAAATACGTTGGTGGTATTTGGAAAGATTATAATTTGGAACTAATTGCAGTGTTCAAAATACATTTGAAATGATTCCTGGTAATGATAATTTTGCTGATGATATTATTAAGAAAATTAATTGAATAGATTTGATACAATACCTTATGATAAATCATGGCAATTGGCTATATCGAATTTAAGCGTAAATTGAAGATTGATGATATGATTTGTTTGAAAGAGGAAAAGGTTTCGTATGTGTTTGTTGATGAAATATCAATATATTAATAAAATTAAAATGCAAATGGACAAACTTGGTTTCTTTTGATTGAAGATTATAATATGGATGGTCAAAGAATAAAATTTATTAACAATATTTTAAAAATTGCTAAAAATAAAGTTTTAAATAATAATGTATACTATATGATATATCCTTCTTGTGCTATATGTCCTCGTATTTTTGCAAATATAAAATTACATAAAGAAGGTAATCCTTTGTGAGTAATGATAGATTTTGTTGGTTCCTTTATATATATATCAGTCTTCTAAATATATCGGTAAACTTTTACAAGACTTTTTAGGATTTGGAGAAAATACTATTGCTTCATCATTTGACTTTGTAAATAGTATTAAAAATTTAATTATTGATGAAAATGATATTATTGCTTCATTGGATGTTACAGAAATGTATGGATCTATTGATAGAATGAATTCCATAAAAATAATTGAACATGCATTAAAAAATAAAAATATTTGTAAATATATGATAAAATTTATCATTGACTCTTTAAAATTTTTTAATGATAACATTGTTGCATCTTTTGAAGGTCAATATTATAAAATGACCAAAGGTTGGCCTATGGGATTGCCTGTAGTTGCACAAGTTTGCAATTTCGTTTTATCTACATATGAGAGTAATATTTTAAATATGTGTATTTTTGGAGATATTAAAATTTACAAAAGATATGTCGATGATGTTTTTGTCTGTGGAAACATTAATAGTATAAATTTGCTTATAGAGGAATTAAATAAATTGAATGGCTTGAAATGGACTATTGAAAAAGAACAGGATTATAAAATTAACTATTTAGATTTAATGATCACAAGAGATAACAGTATATTAAATTATAAACTAATAATTAAGCCATTGCAAAAAAGAGGATATATAAATTTTAAATCAAAAGTCCAATGATGCATAAGATGGCAAGTTTTAAATCTTTTTTGTTTGAAATGAAAAATTATGTCGTTACCAAAGTGATAAATTGAAAAATATTGAGATATTTGCCAAGGAATTGCTTGATGTTGGTTATAAAATGGAACAAATAAACAATACTTTAAGTCAATTTAAAAAAAATTATAATTTAAAAGAAATGAAGATTAATAATAAAAAATGGATATCTATTCCATTTATTTCAAATCCACAAGTAAAATTTTTTAAGGATTTATATAAGAATGTATTTAATGTTTCATTCTACGTTCCAAACAATATTAACAAATTAGTTAATAATTCTAAGGATGTCATACCTATCAAGCAAAAAGTAATGTCATATATCAAATTTTTTGTGATTGTATGCTATCATATATAGGTGAATCTAGGTGCAACATTGAGAAAAGATTGAAGGAACCAATTGTTATATAAGCGTGTAAAAAATAAAAATAATGGTGATTTAATATCTTCTTCAGTTTTCTTTGATCATGAAAAAACATGTAAACATAAATTTAAATTTAATTTTGAAAATGTGAAAATTCTTCATGAGAGAGAAACCATAGTAAAAGAAAAATTAAAGAGGCAATTTTTATAAACAGGAATAAAACACATTTGATAAATCGACAAGCTTCTAACATTAAAATACGAGATTCGTGGAATTTGAATTGATGACGTTTGCTTCCGCTTTTAGTTTTTGAATTTAATAGCAGTTGAGGCAGGTTTGAAAGTAACCGAAAGTACTTCTGCGGATTTAAAGATTGTTTGAATTGTTTATAAACCGTTTAAAAATATTATTTCAATTATAATTACAATATTATTTTTAATTAACGGATATTTTTATTTATTTTACATATATATATATATATATATATATATATATATATATATATATGATATTAAATATGTTCTACTTTTTTTCGCTTGGTGGATTAGATTTATATTCTTTAAAGTTTAACATTTTGCTGCATTTTGTCTTTAAGATTGGACCATGGGCAAGACCATCCTATCTTTCTTTCCTTTGGGCCCACACCAGAAGACCTGGTGTGAATTCAAGGTAATTGTGTTAGCCAATCCCAACTTTTTGTAGTAGGATGCTCGGTCCCAGGGTACTGGTGTTGGTCATGAAAACCCTCGAATGTAATCTGTCTGCAGGGCAACTTCATTATTATTTTCCAGTGCTATAGCTTATGGTAAACTAATGTAAACATTTCTAATCCTTTAATTGAATTGTTCAGTATTATTAATTTGAAATATATCTTTGTTCTGAGGTTCAATCTGTATCATAGAGCAAGTTTTTTATGCTCCCAAATCTTTATTAAAATATATATGTAATTTGAATGTAATACAGAATAATATAATGTTTTGAATAATTAATACATGATATGTATTTCTAAATAAAATTCCTATGCCAGAGTGAAGGCTTACACATGAAAATCTATAAATTCAATCTTTCATTTATTTTAATTTTGTATATATATTTTTAATTTTAATATAATATTTGTCAGTTGTTTTTTTTTATAAAAAAATTGTAAATACATTGAACGCAATTGTTTTCTAGTATAAAATAAATTTGTTAAAGTTATTGTTATAAACTTGTTGTCTACGCTATTACTGAACAACTCACTACAGTAAAACTCAATCCACAGACTTCAGAACTAAGCATATTACATAATTTTACATTATAATTTTAAATGATATTATTTATTTAAACAATATTAATCACTATTCAGAATATGATACAGAAAAATCATATAAGATAAGAATATTTTGGTCATAATTTATTATTGGAAAATACTACCATTTAGTTAAGTATATTGCTTGTTGCCACATATTGTTCAGATTATATAATATTTATAATATGCCACATGAAAAATAAGAAATGAGAAATAAAAGAATTATATTATTATTATTGTTATCATTATTGTTATTAGTGACCAAATTACTGAGTAGTAAATGTTGTGCCAGTTACTAGTTAGAATAAATATAAGAGTATTATTTATTATTACTATTAGTATTATTGTCTAGGTGTAGTTAGGAATGATACAAAGTCCCTTATCATACTTGGCTTCAAGAGATTATAAATTAATTAGAGATTTTACTTAAAGAACCTGAGATAATTATATTTTAATAACATATTTTTTTTAGGATTTATTTATTAATATGATATTTGATCATTTATAATATTCCTTAAAGTCTTAATAATGTTGTGGTTTTATATTCTTACATAAAATAAAAAGGGGGTATTGTTCTTATGCCATTGAAATTGTATCTTTTGTTATATACACTTAATGTAGTCCTACTATTACTTAACCTTTCACCATATGTCTCATGATTATTAGTATATTATCTTAATATTATTTATTAAATCAAACCAAATATTTTTATTATAAATTTGAGCGAGTCTAGTGGTCAAAATTATTGTAAGATATCATTTGTAATTCATTTTATTATATTAAAATTGGAAGTTTTAGCCAGAGCATTGATTTTATTATACATCTGGTTCTCATTTTATGTGGATTTTTTAATGTGATTTATGTTTCTTCTTAATATCTTTGTATGCAGTTTTCTTTTATGTGATAAAAATTATTAGATCAGAAGTCAAGCTCCAATAATGTGCTATTACTTTAAATATTATAAATTTTGTGCACTATACATCATATTTAAAGTAATAGCGCATTATGAGAGTTTGACTTCCATCTAATAATTTCAATATTTTCAGCACTTTATAATAGTACTGAAATAAATTTTATGTAATAATAAGTTCATAATTCACTTAAAATCAAGATTTCCCCATTTTATATACACACATTAAATTTTACAAGATTATAATGTAAATCTGTTCAAACGTTATAGATGCCTATACTATGCATGTTGTTGTTTTTGCATTTTAATCACATTTTATTTTTGCTTTTTAAAAGAAGAGTACATAATCAATTAATCATTTAGTGTCTGCAAATTTATTTTTAAAAGATGAGTAATAGAGGTGGGCACAATTAAATTTGACAATTAAAAATTAAAATCTGATTTTTAATTATAATTAACAATTTAAAAATTACGTACTGTGTTCTAAAGTTAATGTGATGTGAAACGATACAATTTGATTTTTAAATGGAATTAAAAATTATAAAATTCAAGACAAAAATAAGAATTTAATTTTTATTTGTTAGTTTTAATTAAATTTTACCTAACAGTAGTGAGTAGGTGTCTTATTATTATCATAAGTCTAAGTTCTTATTTTTATTTTAAACTTTCAGTTTACCCTAATGGAGAGGGGAAAATGAATTTCCTTTGAAACAAAAAAAAAAAATAATTTTAGATCACTTAGCAAAATGAGAAGAATCAACAGTGATTGAAAAATATTTTACTTTGGATGAGTTCACAATAAGAGCAATTAAAAAAATGAAGTTGGCGCTAGTTATATTTTCTCTGGTGACAAATCTGATGTTTTACTATTTCATAAACGAATGTGCATTTCTCGAATATTGATAATAATTAAAATACTGTACATGTATAAAAAAATGTAAACTACTGTAAATTATTCATAAAAATATACTGTTTTGAATAAAATTAAATACTGTATTTAATAAAAAAAGGAAAAATTTTGTCTTCTATCAATTTCTTTCAAATTTTAAATTTTTTATTAGTTATATTTTATTTTCTTATCTTTTATGCAAATTTTAAAGTAATTATACTTTATTGCTTTGCTTTTAAGTGATTTTTTGAAAATTACAATATGTATTCCCCATTTTTCAAGGTAAGTTAAGTCTATTTTTGTGTGATTTCTTTTGTGTGCATTTTCTGAGGAACCTATCTACTGCATAAAACGAGACCTAGGTGTATTTATTTTACTCATTGGTGAGGATACATATATATATATATATATATATATATATATATATATATATATATATATATATATATATATATATATATATATATATATATTAACTTTCTAAATACAAACTACTTTTTAGACATAAACATGTTCTACTTGTCATAAATACTCTCAACAATATTCGTTCCATGTTAAATTGAAATTATTGTTCTCAACTTCCACACCCAATTACCAATTAAATGATATATATATACATATATATATATATATCAAGATATGATCATTATATATATATATATATATATATATATATATATATATATATAATGATCATAATTATTAGAAAATCTATATTAAAACCATTCAAAATCTATATTTGTTTATATATTTTACTTATACTTTTATAAAATTCATTTGAAATTTTATTTTACAAATGTTTTAAAAGTCTGCATTCTGGCCAAAACGTTTTCACGACAACTATTTATTATTTAAAAATCTATTTTATTCTTATCTACTTTGCATTTGCTATTAACATAGTTGAAGACTGTGTGAGCCTTTTAGAATTTCTTATACATATATAATTTTTTTGAGAAGTGTAAGTATGCTTCTCGAAGCTGAATACACTTTCGGTGACGAGCTCCATACTTATAATACATATATGCTTTACAAAACAACATTTTATACAAATTTAATTTGTCCTTCAATTTATATGTGTAATTCCTTTGCATATGTATGTGCTTATATTTTACTAAACGGTTTTTATTTTTAATTTACTTGAGTGCATTTCAATGTAACTCCTTTTCAATGATGATTCACTAAAAATTTCTTCAATAGTTTTTTTTAACGACAGTGTATTTTATAAATTATATCACTCCTACTTTTTTAATAATATTTTTACTTTATTTTATTCTTGTATAAGATTTTTAATACACATTACACTTTCATATAAATTATCTTTTAAAATTTATTTATTTTAATTTTTCTACTATGTTAATATCCACATTATTACTTAATTTTTTTATTATTATCATATTTTAATGCATACTTACCTTCATATCTATATCTTTGCAAGCCGGAGCAAAATGGATCAATAAAGCAAACAGCAGATAAATCATCATTAATTTCGAATCTTTCATGGTTAGTTAGCTATAGTTAAATAATTATAAATAATAAGTTAGATCTGTTCTCAAATATTCCAAACATAAAAATGTGAATTATGTGAATAATTTGTGTGTGAGGGTTTCTTTTAAAAGAACAAATCACAAAGGATCGCTCAACATACATAATAAACATAAAAAAAAAGTTTTCACAGTCTGACGATATATATACATTTACTTATAATTAAATAATTTCTAAAAAAATAATAATAATGATTGATATAATAATTTATAGAATGTTTACTCTAATAGTGACCCATATATATATATATATATATATATATATATATATATATATATATATATAATATACAAATCAATATATATATATATCAAAATACAGTACAATTTATATAAATTATATTCTTTTACAAGTACTTTCGACTATACACTTTGTAGTCTTTATCAACTATATAACGTTGAATAATCAAAACGAGACAACCCTTAACAATACCCATAGTTCAATTCAGATTTCCCATAATTCTGTTATCTTAACATTTGATGACTGGTGATTCATTAACATTTGACGATTTCTTGAAATCAACATAGCCTCTTTTATTTTATGTTTATTATGACAACATTCAATTTGAATAATTTTCATATTTTTATAATCAAATTTAAATCTATATTGACAAGATTTATTATGATCAAATATAACAGATGAAGAAGGTTTATTTACATCTGTTCCATATTGATTCTCTTTTTGAATTCTATTATATAAAAGCATATGTTCTTTTATTCTCTTCTCAAATGTACACTTAGATTCACCAATGTATTGTACACCACATCCACATATCAATCTATATATAATAGAATTTTGATTACACTTTGAATTTTGAATTTTAGAATTATTAAGCAAACTATTTATGTTATTTGTAGAGAAAAAAGCAATATGACCCAAACCATTATAAATTTTCCTAATAAACTTGACCTGCTCATCTGATATAAATGGCATTGAAATCCATTTCATTTTGATATTTTTATTTTTAATTTTATTATAGTGTTGACATCTTTTAAATCCTTTAATAATATTAGCAATAGCATTTTTATAATAGCCAATTTTTAACAAGTCATTAACAAATAAATGTACATTTTTAATTTTATCACTAGAATATTTGCATAATTTTTCATTTCGAAATAAGAATGATTTCAATCCAGACAGCTTATGACACATAGGTACATGTGATTCATATGGAATAAAACCTCTAGTTTCAATTGGTTTCATTAACATAAGATAATCCAAACTGTAATCGTTAAGAGTAACTTGAATATCCAAGAATTTTATGGAATTGTATTTCTCTTTAGTTATAACCCATTTTATATCCTTAATCTCATTTAATTCATTAAATAAATTGATTATTAATTTTTGTTTTCCACAAATAAAAACATCATCCACATATCTATGATATACTTTAATTTCTTGATATTTCAATTGTTTTAAAATTTTACTTTCATATGTTGATATAACAAAATTACAAATTTGAGCAACAGCAGGAAGAACCCATTGGCCAACCAAAATTCATTTTATAATATTCATTATTAAAATTAACATAAATATTTTTATCAAATTTGTAATTTTGTTATATCAACATATGAAAGTAAAATTTTAAAACAATTGAAATATCAGGAAATTAAAGTATATCATAGATATGTGGATGATGTTTTTATTTGTGGAAAACAAGAATTAATAATCAATTTATTTAATGAATTAAATGAGATTAAGGATATAAAATGGGTTATAACTAAAGAGAAATACAATTCAATAAAATTCTTGGATATTCAAGTTACTCTTAATGATTACAGTTTGGATTATCTTATGTTAATAAAACCAATTGAAACTAGAGGTTTTATTCCATATGAATCACATGTACCTATGTGTCATAAGCTGTATGGATTGAAATCATTCTTATTTCGAAATGAAAAATTATGCAAATATTCTAGTGATAAAATTAAAAATGTACATTTATTTGTTAATGACTTGTTAAAAATTGGCTATTATAAAAATTCTATTGCTAATATTATTAAAGGATTTAAAAGAAATCAACACTATAATAAAATTAAAAATAAAAATATCAAAATGAAATGGATTTCAATGCCATTTATATCAGATGAGCAGGTCAAGTTTATTAGGAAAATTTATAATGGTTTGTGTCATATTGCTTTTTTCTCTACAAATAACATAAATAGTTTGCTTAATAATTCTAAAATTCAAAATTCAAAGTTTAATCAAAATTCTATTATATATAGAGTGATATGTGGATGTGGCATACAATACATTGGTGAATCTAAGTGTACATTTGAGAAGAGAATAAAAGAACATATACTTTTATATAATAAAATTCAAAAAGAGAATCAATATGGAACACATGTAAATAAACCTTCATCATCTGTTATATTTGATCATAATAAATCTTGTCAATATGGATTTAAATTTGATTATAAAAATATGAAAATTATTCAAATTGAATGTTGTCATAATAAACGTAAAATAAAAGAGGCTATGTTGATTTCAAGAAATCGTCAAATGTTAATGAATCGCCAGTCATCAAATGTTAAGATAACAGAATTGTGGGAAATCTGAATTGAACTATGGGTATTGTTAAGGGTTGTCTCGTTTTGATTATTCAACGTTATATAGTTGATAAAGACTACAAAGTGTATAGTCGAAAGTACTTCTAAAAGAATATAATTTATATAAATTGTACTGTATTTTGATATATATATATTGATTTGTATATTACATATATTGTGAAACGAATACAGATATCAAACTTTATTTATTATATATATATATATATATATATATATCAGAATTATTAAATATTTTGAAATATTTAATGACATTATTCTATATCCATTTTCAGTAAAACTTTACGTATCAATTTATATAATATTTAAAGAGAATGTCTACATTTTTTATTATTATAAATTAAAATTATGTTTTACTAAAATTAAAAATACTAACTATCAGTAACGTAATTTTTTTTTCAATTTTTGTTCAATGATTTACTTACAAACCACTCTTCTCAAGTAAAAAATGACAGAAAATAATATATATATATTTACAACATTAATAATATCTTTACAATTCAATAAATACTTATATTTTTTCCTAATACTGGAAATATTTTTAATAACCTAATTAATAGTTTTAAAGTTATTATTTTGTTAAATGAAAATTCAGTATTAAAGATGATTGAAATGTTAATTTGAATTGTAAGTTTTTATAACAATGTAAGAATATTGTTTTATATTATTTTATATTAAAATAGTCTGCCTTGGCAAGTATATTATTGATAGTAAATTTTTAATTTACTACTGGTTTATATGCATTATATTAGTACTCATTTACTAATGTAAAGCAAGACATTTTATATGAATATGCAGCAGATAATGATATAAATTATTCTTTATAAAATTATGCAAATCTATTATTAGTACAATTGCTCACGAGCTAAATCGCCCAGAGTAGACATTCTGCCATGCAAATATAATTATGTTAACATGTCAATAATACAAATAAGTTCTTATAGGCAAAATTTGCATAAGGTCATTCTACAAAATAACTTTTAAAACTATGGTTTTGAAGGAATTATTCAAAATCATTAAACAATGTCTATAATTATGTTCTTGCAATTTTATTAATGTCTATTAACTTCCATGTACACTTTATCATTGTTTGTGAGGCAATCCTATAGTCTCTTTCTGTAATTACTTTAATTTTTTAAAATACTATTAGAGGATTGCAACTTGAATCAAATAAGAGTGAATACCGAGTTAGCCAAATACTATATTATAGGAAGGTTACACTTCTTATTTCCTCAAAATTGCCTGAATTAATACTCTGAATCAGTGTCATCATCAATGGGTATTTTCTTTTGAAAATTAAATGAATTATCGTTCTCAAATCATTCAATTTATACATCTGTTAAAAATGTGTCCACTAGTCTCTTTTATACCACATAAAGTACATTTATCATCAATCGACTTGAACCTCTGTTTGTGGGAAGGGCATCAAGATTGATCGTAACCAAAACATTAAAGTATTTTATCTGCAGGCATCATGTTTTACTTTTTTTAAAAGACAAATATGATTATATTAAGAGTTAAACTTATTGGCATGATTGAATCATAAATGAGGTTATAAGCCTCCCAATATCTAATATTTGTGAGTTTGGCCTGGTTGAGAACTAAATTAATTTTTGTAATATCAATTAATAAATCAAAGAGCCAAACATTCCCCATAGGAGAATGAGTATCTGTGGGCAACACATCAATTGGTAAGAAGCTTTTTGGAATTATATTGTTAATTCTATAAAACAGATTGAAAGAATACTGGAGCCAAAATACCTGTAGTGAATGTAGGCCCAGGCCATTCAATTTAGTAGGCATTTTCATCTTCTGGAGGCTAATCACTACATTTCTGACTCACTACTGGAGGTGAGAACAAATTGTGTTGTTACTGCAAATGAATTTCCCAGTAAATTTCACAAACAACATGAAGAAAGCTATCCCCAGGAATAACAACACATTAAGGAGGGCTATCTCGGCATATAAGGAGGTGTATAATTTTCTCAAAAAACCAATGATCTAGTTAGCAGCGGTCATTATTGAGTTTTGAATCTCCCTACTCATTGCCAAATGGGAGATGTTAAAGATCATGCTGAGAAACTTGGGGGTTTAGCTGCGAAAGGAGAAGAAATGCCATCACCCAAGGACAATCTCAAATTGAAGCATAATTGCAATTCACTAAAAAATTGTGACATTAATTTCATGATTTCAGGGATGTACTTATGGGATGGTAAAAACACCACCAGGTCATTCATGTATGAGATGTGATATATATATTTTTTAATACTAGAAACGAAAATACCAGGAAGACTCTGGTAAATGAATATTAGGAAGGAGTTCACATATAAAATAAATGAGGTCACTTGGAGGAGAGCCCTGAGGGATAGATTTTATTGGGGTGAAAGATTTAGATAATTTGCCATTCAATGGTATAAAAATCTGCCTACTTATCAGAACATTAAAAATAATATTAATAATGCTGGAAGGAGTGTTCAGTTCTCCCAGCAGCAGAACAAGGAATGGGATATTGACAGAGTCAAATGTCCCACAATGTTCAGCTGAACTACAATGGTTTTTGATCTTCTATGCCTTCTTGCATTGTCTACTATTAACTTAAAGGGGCTAATTTCCTCTACAGTAGATACTCCTTTTTTGGAAAACTGGAAGGTTGATATATATGACAGAATTTTATCCTGGAATTTATACTTGATTATGGATTCTATAATTTTGATTATCAATGATGTCATGGATATAGGGCATAGATTCTCAAGAGGGGAAGGGATAACCATCCTCTTAAGAAACATCATCATAGCAATTGAATAAATCCCATAAATTAACTGTTGGTGGGAAGCAAGGAAGTTCACCATATTTAGGATTGTCGGTATGGCAAAAGCTTGAAGGTATTTGAAGATAAATATTGGAATGCCATGGACACCAAGGTGTATTCTGTCTGGCACTGAGGCAATTTTAACATGAATATCTGACTCATAAATACCATAGGTCATCTTGCAAGGCTAATTTTGCAACTCTTGATCATGTTGAATATTGGTGTCTGACAGTTTGCTCTGATAATGAATTAGAATTTGTTTTAACATTGGAATACCAATGTTGATGTTCTCTCCTACCTTAATAACTGCTGTTAAGATATAAATGAGAACATAATATCTTTGACTGCTACAACTAGACATAGAGTGGAGATATTTCAGCAGATTTTGTTTTGCTGTACAAATTTAAAGACAAACTTCATAAAATAATAATTAAATAGAAAAATGAATTAGCTTGCACTATATTGACATTTTATGTTTTATACATGTGTTTGTATAGTAATTGCAAACGTAATCCCTGTAGGAGTTTTTATGTGGGGGGATGGGCATAGTCATTTACGAATGGCTTATGTAAGCATATATGTACTTGTTTATGAATAGCTACCATATTTAAGCATATATGTATATGATTTATGTAAGGTGTTTAAAAAATAAAAGAAAATTATACAAATGAAATAAGTTTAATCCTAAGCCTCTAATTTTATGGGCTTTTTAGGATATGTCATTTTATTCGATTTCAGCCATGGAAACTTTATTCACTTATTATAATTAGCTTTTTTGTTAAAATAATCTATAGTTTTAAAATGATTTAAATAAATATTGAATCTCCATTAATAAATTCTATATCTAATATACTTAATTATCAAATGCCATCTTTTAAAAAGATATATAAGATTTTTTTCAGAGATATCTTTTCTCCTCATAAATATTAAAAAAAAAAAAAACTAATTAATCACTGAAGGATAGCCACTAATTATGCATAAACATCTTCAAAGTTTCTGATTCCAAATTAGAAAAAAATATGGTCTTAGAGAAAAAACAGATCCCTTACTGCAACCAGTCTCATTGATTTACAGATATTCACTATATTTTTTATGTCATTTTATAATATTTATAAATACCAATTTATTTATTTGCAAAATATCAAGTTACTTTTGTAATTTTATGTGCATAACCGAATTTTTACTTATTGGTATTCAGATTAATTACATTATACGTGTATTATATATATGTTTTTCAAAAAATGTCTAAAATTTTATAGTTTCTATCCAACTTTTGGAAAAGGTACTTAAAACAATAATTATAAATAAAATGATCAAAAAAGTAAACCTAAAATGCAGTTTATTTTGAACAAGTCAGATATTAAAGAAAAAAAACCAATATATATATATTATAACATTTTTCGTATTACATGGCCTTTACACGCTAATATAAACTGCACGTGAGTTGATCAAGCTATGTCAAAAAAGAAGAAAGTTGTATTTCTATTCTAAAAACACAGCTATTTTTCCTGATCAACTTCAGCCTATTAATTGTTACGAATTGTGCTATTGACAAAATCAACTTTTAATTTTATTTAATATGGGTGCCAGAATTCCTAACAATCTGCTGAAATATGTCGCCAGCACCTCTCGCAAGTTGTAAAACAAAAAAAAAAAAAAATAGATTTTTATTATATTTTTTTTTAAGGGGCGGTAATTCTACTGTAATGAGAATTAATGGTTTTTACGATTATTAGTCCTGGGCGTATTGAAACATATTGGCAAAGGTAACTTACGTTTAAATTTTATTACACTAAAAATAAATTTAATAATAAAAAATAATAACTATTATTAATAATGCACAAATGAGAATTGATATTAGAAATATTTTTAATTTTGACAAACTAAAATACTTCATGTTAAGTAGCTAATTAATACCTTGGAGAGAACACATTTAATTCAGGTGGGAAATATCCAGAAAATATAAATATCAGTTAAAATAAACAAAAAGTTCTTGGTTAAATAAGAGTCTCTCATATAGAAAAATTAAAGTCACTATCGGGATTCTTTTATACGTATATTTTTACGAGTAGTTTTAAATAGTTAACTTTGTCACAATCAGGATAATTATTTTTACCGGTAAGTTTCATGAATTCAGTAGTAGATAACTATGCATAGTTTTTTGGTTATAATGAGCTCGGCCTTTTGGTTATTGCTTGATCTTGTGGTCCATTTCCCCAGTCGGTCACGAAGGCTTTTCCTGGTGTACATCATTAGGTCCGATGTCTTCAGAAGCTCCGGTTCACTGTGACATGCCAAATTCCTTCAGCGAAGAGCGATCTTGGATATATTAATGTTATCCAAGACCAACTAGAGAAACAAAACGAACAAGACGTTCCTTCAACCGGATCCCTCCTTTTTATATCCAGTTTTCAGGATTTCTGCGCATGCTAGTACCATGCCTTTTTAATCTTATCCAGTCTTTATCAATTTTATGTAATAAAGTCTTTATTTTCTTCAAGTTTTCGGCCATCTTTAATTAATTTGAGTATTTCTACTTTCAGCTTATCTTTTTTACTTGCTTTTGGAATTCTTTTGTTCTCTCCAATTACTTTTATTACTAATCACATAAAAAAAAATAAGAAGAATAATTCAACCCTCATTGTACGTTTTTTTTTTTAAAAAAAAAATTACTCAACAAAATTTTAAATCCACTTTTATCTTTTAGTTTTTTTACCCAATGCCAATATATTTGTAACGTATATAAATAAACGTTACAATATATATATATATAGTAACGTTTTTTACCATTCGGATAGGCCTGTCATTGTGCACTAGAATGCGTGAGTTAATCAATCTATGAAAAAAAAAAATTCGTTCATTTTTCTAAAAAAAACATAGCTATATTTCCTGATTAACTGGTCTAGTAATTATTATGATTTGTATTGCTGAAACAGAATCAGTTTTTTTATTTATTTTAAACAAGGATGCCAGAATTCATACAATAATCTGCTGAGATCCATCACATTGCATATCGCAAATTGAGAAGAAAACAACTAAAAGTAACATCTTGATTATGATTTCCCGTAACTTTTTATTTCAGAAAATATTACTTCTGGGGCTTAATAAAGAAGCATATTGGCAAAGATAAACTATACATTTGTATTTTAATAACTAACCTTAATAACATATAATGAAGTTAATATTAGAAGTAAGTATTTTATTAACACAGATTAAGATAGTTAATGATAAAGTTTAGTATAATTGAAGGAACATACATGTTTATACAGACAATAATGTGGATCATATAATTAAAAGTTCTTGTTGTCAATTTCTCATGCTTTTATGAAGTTCTTTGCATAATTATTAAAGAAAATCTATATTAGAATTAGAAGCTTCATATTTAAATTAATTCATGAATAATTTTAGTCACAAATTAGGACATGAATAATCTTACCGGTAAGTTTAGCAAGTTTATGTAAATTGTTAATTACCATGTTTGGTTTCCTTGATATAGGCTGATCTCATGGCAATTGTTTTATTCCATTTCTGGTCCACTTTAAGGCTGGTCTAAAAGGCATTTTAAAGTGATCTTTTCATGATGAAAGAAGTTGTCCAAACAAAATTACTCTGGTCTCACTTTCAGCATAACCATTCTGATCAGCATAGAGAAATCTCGGATACATTCCACTTCCTGTGTTTTTTCTCTTTTTATATCCTTGGTCCCATGTTTAGACTTCTGCACAGAGATTACCTTTTGTTTTATTATCAAAAACACATATAAGTAATTCCGTATATCCTTTCTTCTTTTTGATGTACAAAGTTGTTTTTATGAATTACTTCCTCCATCTTTAATTATCATTATATGTTCACTTTAGAATAGAGAAATTGGGATACATTCTGCTTTCTGGATCTTATGGAGACTCCCAGGACCAGATGATGAGGTTTGAATGTTTTCTCTCTTTTTATATCCTTGGGCCCTTATTACCTTTTATTTTATTATCAAAAACACATATAAATAATTTTGTATATCCTTTCATCTTTTTGATGTACAAAGTTTTTTTTATGAATTGCTTTCTCCATCTTTAATTATCATTAGATGGATTTTCTGATCGTAATCTTTTACTTTGGAATTATTTTCTTTATTTTATCTGGATAGTGATCTGCACGTCTTTTCATTCTTTCCAATTTCAACTTTAATTAAATCACATAGATAAATATGAAACAAAAAAAAAAATAACTTTCATTGTACATTTAAAAAAATAAATTACACTAATAAAAAAAAATCAACTGCCTCTTTTTAAAGATTTTTAAATTTTACTTTTTTTTAAAGCGTTTTTTTTTAAATATTACCAAATGCCAAATATATTTGGATTATCTATATGTAGATGGTACAATATCTATCTATCTATCTATCTATCTATCTATCTATCTATCTATCTATCTATCTATCTATCTATCTATCTATCTATCTATCTATCTATCTATCTGTCTATCTGTCTATCTGTCTATCTGTCTATCTGTCTATCTGTCTATCTGTCTATCTGTCTATCTATCTATCTATCTATCTATCTATCTATCTATCTATCTATCTATCTATCTATCTATCTATCTATCTATCTATCTATCTATCTATCTATCTATCTATCTATCTATCTATCTATCTATCTATCTATCTATCTATCTATCTATCTATCTATCTATCTATCTATCTATCTATCTATCTATCTATAATACCCTTCGATGAAAAATAGTTTC
Source organism: Epiperipatus broadwayi (assembly GCA_028023455.1). NCBI lineage: Eukaryota > Metazoa > Onychophora > Udeonychophora > Euonychophora > Peripatidae > Epiperipatus > Epiperipatus broadwayi. Next base: position 1,641,984 of record JAQFVV010006328.1, on the reverse strand, counting down.
AAACATTTAATATTTTGATAAAAAATATAGATTCACAAGAAATATATTGTAATTGTAAAAGTTATTAGGGATAAAATCATTTTGCTTTCTTAAAAAAAGGTAAGTCAAAAATATAAAATTATTAATAAAATATTAATTAAAAAAATATTGATCAATCTACATTAAATGAAACGTCTAAATGCATTGTGAAAATATTGGACGATTCCAAAGCTACGAAAGTAGACTTAGGAAAAGTCATTTTTATGTAAAAATCAAAATCTATTTTAGAAGAAGTATATGAAAGACTTGTAAGTAATTGTAGGATAATTTATTATTTACTACTAATTTAGAGAAAAGATATATACTAAGGATTCATGTAATGTGAGATTAGTTGTATTGTAAAATTGAAGATGGAAAATGGACAGAAATATACTAGAATAAATTTATTTGTTTATTAAGAAACAATGTCTAAAATGTAAGATTTTAAAATATTTAGATCATTAAAAGCAAAAAAGTACAAATTCACAAATTATGTTTATTCTCAAAACACAAAAATCAGACATCTTTTTTTATAATCTTTTATCAATTTAACTTTTTTTTTTCTTTTTCATGATCATTATTCTGTTTGTCAATTTCTTTTCTCCAAATTTATATATAATTAGATAATTATTTATATATATAATATATATATATATAATTAGATAATTATAACTCTTATGATTTTATTCTATATTTGTCTTTAAAATATTTATTGTTATTTAAGTGAAGTTTGATTTTTCTGATAATTTTTAGCTGCTGTTGCTTCTTCTTCTTAGTGGTAGTGGCAGTAGTGACAGTAGTGGTAGTAATGGTAGTAGTGGCAGTAGTGACAGCAGTAGTAGTAGTAGTAGTACATTTCAAAAGTACTTTATTATACCAAATAATTTACATGGTTAAACCAGTTATACATAGTTTCACTGTGTTTATATATTGAAAATAATTATTACATATGTATTTTATATTGGATTGCATATATCAGGAAGTTTTCATCCCTCGGAGATTGGTCTGCTGTAGTTATATGCTAGTGTGAAAAGTTTGTTATTTTTATCTTATATGGAGCTTCATGATAATGGGATTGATAGGCAACTCTGGTCCTGTATCTAAAATTATTTTATTTATGTGAAAGGTTCATTATTCTTTGTGTAGTGCTAAAAAATTTGCATAAATGTAAATAATTCTGAATGTTGTAAATGAACATTTTGCAGCAATTACTATGCTGGTTATGGCTGAGGAAGATGATGCATCCACTGGATCATGCACAGAATCCCTGTGTTCCAAAAAACTGGCTGGGTTTACTTAGGATCTGGCATATATCCTGGTTTCAAGAAGCCCTGTTATATGTGCTTTTATTTGATTTATCCATTGTTTAACTTGTGCAATTTTGTGGCTGAGTTTAAGCTGTCACATTCATGAATGCAATTCTAACTTTCATTGTATTAATTCTTTATTATTATGGTCATCTGTTTTGGTACACCTCTGTAATATTGTCTGATGCATCTTGAACATGGCATTACTGAAGCATGACATTAGTGTTGTGTGTGTTTAAGCCATCTATTTAAAACTTTTTAATACTTCAGTTTTTCCTTTGTGGCTAACCTTGTTTTTCTTTTTGCTCTATCTCTGCCTCCATATTCTGTGGTAGGATGTCTGTGTTTATTCATGCTTTTCTCTTCTAAAATGTAGTAACTCATTATGATTATTGTATGTAGTCATTGTTGTTCATTTAGCTTGTGTTGCTTTTTTGTTTCATTCTTAAGTGTATTTGGCAGTGATTCAATGTTGTTTTTTGCTTTTTATTGCATTCTTTTACACTGCTTTTTGTTATGTTTGGAAGGCTATTCTCTAAGTTCTGCAGCATTCTGATTCTTCGGTGAGGTTCTTCTAGGTCTGATTTGAATGGTTTTGTGCCATGTTGCATGCTATGCATTTGCTTAGCACTTGTCTTGATTAGTCTAATTATATTGCTATTATAATTTATTTGCATTGGTTAATTACTTCCATGCATCTTCTCTCCATTTCCAGTGGATTCACTTCTCTCTTTATTCCTATTAGTTTATAAATTTAGCAGCTTATCATTTGTCTCTGTTTGGAAGTTTGCATTTTCTGTTGTGTATTCCTTATTTGACTGTGCTGGTTCTGCATTGTTTGCTATGCTAAAAATTGTTGGATATATTTAAAAGCTTTTAATTTGTTGTGGTTTACCTGTTTTTTTGTCACTCTTGGGATGTCTGAGGTAATAGTTCATGGCTAGGTGGCCTCTGCCCTGCATACAAAGCATTGTGGTGTGAGACCTTATATTTGTAATGTGAGTATTGCCTCATGATGTATTATCTGACTGGGGAATGTCTTCAAAGGTTGATGTTATCATTAAACTTTATTTTGAAGTAAAAACTGTTGGAATATACTGTTGTATGTGTATCAGAGCAATATATAGGTTTTATGTGTATTGCCTCTCCAAATGGTTTCATTAGTTTAGAGAAATCCAGCATGGCATAACCAAAATAAGTGTTTCTTATAATATCATGGTAATAGTTCTGTAAATTTTTGTCAACAATAATTAGAGCATTATTTCCAAAAGTTTTAAACTTGCCTTGGAATCCTGTTCATTGCTGCTCATTAAAAAAAAAATCAATGGCCAAATATCTTGAGTTACAGTGTTCGTTAATCACTACTGCAATGTTCCAGATTGTCTTCTTTGTTAATTCTTTATACAATATGTCTCTCACAAATTTGTATAGAGATAAACTGCGATCTGTAGCTGCCAATACAAGTGATTTATTAGAAAAAAATTTCTTGAAAGAATTGAGTTTTTTTGGTGTTGTGGCATTAAAGTTATGGTTTAAATGCACAAATTCTCAATTTGTCCAGTTATCACTGGATGACCTGAGGTTATTTTCATCTGTTACCTATATGTCGTTGAGGTCATTTTTGTCTGCTCTCCTAAATCTTGCAGGTTTGTTCACATTAGCATTGTTGTTATTGTTGCATTTTGGCGAATTTGATTTCGCATATGTTTTTTGCATGCTGTCATTGATAGTGATTGATATATTTGCTTTTGCACTACTTGCCACTAAGCATTTATGTAGATTTTTATTATAATTTGATGAATTTATTTTTGCTGTATTCACATAAGTTTTCTTATTATTGTTATTGTTGGGAAATAAAGAATCCAACATTGTGCAGCTTGCAGTCATGCATTCATGTGCAGATGTCATATTGTAGTTTGATATTGACCTGATTTGTTTTGAGAAAACAAAAATTTGCTTACCATCTGAATGAGAGTTATCTCTAAACAAATTGGTATAGCTGTTGACTTTGGTCAGCAGGTATTTATTAAATATTTAAAAAAAAATATCATCATCATCATCATCATCATCATCATTATTATTATTATTATTATTATTATTATTATTATTATTATTATTATTATTATTATTATTATTATTATTGTTGTTGTTGTTGTTGTTGTTACTGTTATTACTATTACCACTCCTACCACTACTACCACTATTATCACTACTACCACAACTACCACAACTACTACCACTAACACCACTACTTGCTAGTAGCACTGGTACCACCATTACGACTACTATTGCTACCACACTCACTGCCACCACTACCACCACTAATACCACTACTATCACCACCACTACCCCCACCACTACTACTATTATTACTACTGCTGTTGCTACTACTACTGCTACTACTACTACTATTGCTACTACTGCTGTTACTACTACTACTACTACTACTACTATTGTAACTACTACTAGTTTTAAAATTATTTTATTAGTATATATTATGTTTTAATTGTTACCTCATTATTACCATTATTTCTTTACATTGTATAGGCATTGACTGTATCAAGTTCTATTAGAAGTTATGTGAGGGATAATGTTCAGTAGTAGATACTAAAAAGCTAAGTAGGCTGGAGTGTGAATTGTTCTAAAGTTGAGTGGCTGAAACTTTTGTGAGTTCAAATTTTTAAACAATTATGAACTAATGTTATGCTGGTTGTGATTTTTAGTGATATTGGAGAATTTAATTAGGCTCCAGGTGGATGTTACGATATGAATCAAAGCTATTAGATTATCTCTATCTTTGATTTTGATTAATTTATTTATAAACAATGATTGGAATTTATGAGATGTCGGGTTGAACACAAAATGACACCTTATAAATCATAGCATGAACAATAGAAAAATTATGAGTCTAATTGTGGAAAAATACCCTTCATAAATATTTTCAATTAATTTTTGTAGTGTGGTTTTTTAACTATGAGTGATTGTAGAGAGTAAGTCACTGTAAATTTGCAAGGCAGAGCAAGTGTGGAATTCTAGGTTTCATCTTCTCTATGACAGAGAGAGCAAATTGGGTCAATATTGTCATATTTCCTTTTATCTGAAAGAAAAAAAAATTGGTTAGTAGGGCACTGAGAATGATTTTAATAATAAAATTGAGGTATTTTGGCTCCAGATACAAAACCTTAAATTTTGAGATTAGTGATTTATTGGTAATATTGAGGATACTGTTTGGAGTCAAGAGAGTATCCAAGTTGTTGAGGGAATGATGTGTCTCCCAGTAATTGGTTTTTGACATTGATTCATCTTGTATTTTGTTATACTTTGTATTAAGTTTGGTAAATTGATTAATGAATTTATTTTTGATTGGCAGAGGGGTATCAGTGGGTAATATTTTAATTAAGGATTGAAAAATAGGAAAATTATTGGATAATTTTACTAGTGTGATATGGGCTTTTTGGTAGAAGAAGGTTGTGATTGAGTGTAAAGACAAACCATTGTATTTAGTGTGCTTTTGAAGGCTATTGATGCTAATGGAGGTAGCTCTTTTATTCCAGATTCGCTTCATAGACAAAGAGTTAATTTTTTTATAAAGCCATTGGAAAATTTTATGACTGGTGCATAATAATTAATTTTTGAAAGTATTAACATGTTGATCAGAGCAATTTTACTATGTATTGAAAGGTAAGCTTTGGATAATTAATTATTTTTTCTATCACTTGAAGTAACTGGTTTTGTATTGTGCTTCTTGTAGCATTAAGTTGAGTGACAAAAGGGGATTCAAAGAAAGTTATGTGGTGAGGTTTTCGTTACAGGCTGACCAGTGAAAATGTTCCATATTGCTGTTTTTTCTGTGTTGAATTTGAGAGAATGTGTTAACGTGTAATTTTTTAGAATGGTTTGTAACCTAGGAATTAACTTCTTAAAAAACAGGAATACAACTATATCATCCATGTACAATAGATGGTTTATTTTTTGTTTTAAGTCTGTTAAGTATATTCCTGGAAGTTATGCTTCTGTTTCAACAAGTAAGAGGTTGATATAGCTGATGAAAAGAAGTGAACCCAGGGGGAATCCTGTGGGATGGAGGTGTCACAGATGAAATTCAAAGGCTCTTGCCATTAAGCATAATATGAATATTTTTATTGTGAAGTAGGTTTGCTAGGATATTCATTAAAGGTACAGGAATGTTTTGACCTCTAGGAGTTTTAGAATTGGAATTGAATCAAATGCTGCTTTTATGTCGAGCTAGAGCACCCCCAGTCCGGTGTTTTTGCTAGTCTAACTTCATCTATGAGTGTTTTAAATAGGTCTACTACTATTGATTCTGCTACTGCTGCCACTGCTATTGCTGCTGCTGCTACTGTTGTTACTGATGTTGCTACTACTGCTACTATCACTACTACTACAATTACCAATATCGCTACCACTACCACTATCACCACCAATACCACATACAATTTTTATTGAGACGCCTTCATTAAATAAGCAATTTATATATATTTTTTAAAGAAATAAGTTGTTTTCCATAATAAATTTGTTTGTTAAAACTTGTTTTTTTTTAGTTATCTTATATTTATTAGTCAATTATTCATCTGCTATGTGATAAATTTACTTGATATTAACTATATGTAATGATGAGTACTCTTTTAATCTTTGAGCTTAACAATAACAAATAGATAGTTTTTATACTACTGCTTTTGCCTTAATATTTAGAAAGTTTATTTATATATTAGGATTGATATGCAAAACACTGCCCTCGACATAAGCCGAGTTAAACGGGTGCTAGGTTTATTTCAGTTTGTCATTAACATCACTAAAAACGATGTTGTTTTAAGCAAGATTGCAGTCATCGTGATGAAACTTTAGTGTAGAGATGTCATATACTCAAACACTTGGCGCGGTTATATTACGAGATACTTCTTTGCTGTTAAAATGTATTAAAATATTCAGAACATTACAAAATCCATTAAAATGGTGTTAGCAGCAAAGTATGCTTAAACAGCCAGATAAATGAAGTTTTCAGAAACATATTGTAAACGAATAACATTTTATAAAAAAAGCCACACCAAAAGTGATGAAAGTAAATATAATCATCTAATCTTGCCTTCCACAATACGTTGAGGCCATTGTGGTTGTAAAGCAATTAAGGCAATATCAGATGAAAACTTTCTGGAATCAATATTATCGTATATGAAGATAATAAATGTAAAAGCTTATCAAAGTTAATGTATGGAAGCATGCTTTTTAAATTTTTTCTGACTTAGGAAGCAAGCTTCCAAACATTTAATGATGTTTAAGTTGTAGCCCAGTGCATTTTTACTTTAAAATTATAAAATATTAATGCTAAGATCTATTTATCTACGTTTAAATATATAGTGTTTTATGTCTCAACCAAAAATCTTACTTTATCATTGGAAGCAATTCAGAATGCTGAAAAAAATTAAGATGATATCAGTAATTTGTGGCTAGTTCAATTTAATGTACATTTTTTTTTAAAATGACGCAGTAATAGATAGTAAAAACGCAGAGGAAATGACAGATGTACCAAAGTTGACATTCATCATAAGAGGATTGAAATCAACTTTAGAATTGCTGAATTTTAAAAGCAGTAATGGTGTTTATCAGTTTGAGATGTAGATCAAAATACCAGATATATCAAAATACCAAAAATGCTGCATCTGTCAAGCGTTGTTAGCTGAGAGATCAGCGCAGCAGCCTTGCAAGCAAGCAGTTGGTTGCAGACGGTTGTTGCGGGTTCGCCTCCCGGCCGATGCTATGACAGATGGGGAAAAAAATGGTGCACCTGCAGTATGATGATTTAAACTTCTAATTTTAAAAATATTTAATAAAGGGTAAAGTATGAAGAATAAAAACGATACTGAGAAAACAAATCTAAACATTTTTTTAAGAAAAAAAGTTGATATAATTGATTAATTTTGACTTATGGAAGCACAAATTATAAAAGTTATTAACATTGCTTGAAAAACGAAAACTTAATTCAATATAAAAGTTAATGCAATATATATATATATATATATTCATAAATTCTTTTAGTACAAATATAAATTTTTATAAAAAATATTTACCGCTTTTATATCAATCTCTTTCCTTTCAAATTAGCTGGTTATCAGTTTACAAGGCTGCAATTTGAGCAAATGTATTACTTGCTTACAACAACCGTATATAATTTTTTTTTAATTTTAAGTACAAATTAAAGGTCAAATACACTCCCACAAATAATCCTACATGGTGTTAAAGAATAGCTCATTCTGACTTGTAAAAATGTGAAATTTGTAACAACATGGTTTTTTATAGATAAAAAAATTGTACTAAATTTAGTTTTGAATGTAACACACAATATTAAAAATATAATCAATAGGAAATGGCAGTATATCAATAATTCAACATTCTAATGATGTAAATAATAATAATAATAATAATAATAATAATAATAATAATAATAATAATAATAATAATAATAATAATAATAATAATAATAATAATAATAATAATAATAATAATAATAATAATAATAATAACAACAACAACAACATTAATAATAATAATAAAGATCTGTATAATTTGAAAATATTTTTTTTAATTATAAATATTTTAATAATATTTTTATGTTTAAATCAATCATATGAATGTATTGCAGCGTTTCCATCATAGAAGGAATATGCAATAATATGTGAAACAAATAATCTTTACGTGGAAATGAAATTTTTCTTCGAAAACTTTCATTTAATGATAGCCAGTTTAAAAAAAAAAAACAATCTAACAATTTGAATTACATCAGTATTATAAGAAGCAATAATTGAAGATCTAAAGACATGAGCATCCAAAGTACTCAAAATGTAAAATGAAGATACCTTTTTTGGCATCCATGGGCATCTCATGTTCTGGATATACCCCTACAAAGTTTAACATTGAAGTTATATTCAATCAAAAAATGAAGATTCTGTACAAAACTATTTGTTCAGCAAATATTGATATTACCATACTCCCGGGATTTAATTAATTCTTGATGGAATGCATTCTAAACATGGGTATAGATATTTTTGTTTTAAACCATTTTGTAAAGAATACAACTACTTAAGGAAATTTAAATGAATTGCAACAAAATTAGGATAAATTGCTTTTAAATGTACAATATTTATACACCATTGAATAAAAATTGGTCTGACTAGTTTCTTTCATATACTTTTCTGCATTCTTTATTTATGTAATATTTTAATTTTCATTCTTTGGGGATATGCAAATAAAGATTAACCAGATTGTCTTCTTTTAAAGTCGCTCGTTTTAAACAATATATGCAAGCTAAAATAAATATTTAATTCAGACATATAGGGAATATAAATATCCTTCATTTGAATTAACTTCTATAAAAATAGTTCAGCATTCCGTTCTGATGCTGATTATATTGGAGCATTTGATATAAAAATTTAAGAAAATCTAACATAGCCGAAAACTGACTAACTTATACAGAATATAATCTGTTCAATTATTTTATGTTTATGATAGATTTAAATTAAAGTGAGAGACTGCAAAACCTCTCGCGCTCATTACTATAACAGCCAATCAGATCGTAAATTTAAGACAGAGAATTTAACAAGAATAGGGCGTCCACCCTATTCTTTACTTGTCTTTCTATATATCCAAGCCAGTCTAAAGTACTTAGATCTGAAAGCGTGAATATTAAATATCTTCACACTTAACTCACTGAGTACAGGACTTATATAAAGAATTGTCAAAGCATACATTCCTAAAAACTACTATAAACAATTCACTGTAGGTAAGAATAAAACCGGTACAGTTACTTATAGCCGATATTTGTGTATCAAAAATCTATAAATTACTGTAAAAAGTCTGGATGATATCAAATGAAAAAAAGTGGAGACTGGCTACGAAAAAACAAAACTGAAAACAATTTAAACTTTTTAAAGACATTCATCTGTTAGTTATTTTTTCTTTTAAGAAAAAAATATATAAATCAACTAGATCATTTTAAATAAGTAGATAATATTTTTACTAACTTCTGCCTTTGACAGAATACATTATTTAGTTAAGTTTTCCCTTTAAATTTAATATTTACTATTGTATAGATTCCTGAATAGATTCCTATAACTGTGTGTTCCCTATTCCAGAACAGGAATACCTGAAGATGAGAGGATAATAATACCACTGGAGACATTATGTTATGTACTAACTTGTGAGTTGTTATAAAATCTAGTTAATTATAAAGTTAGATCACTTTTACATAGGGTTGGTAGTTGTATAATCTCCTTCAAAATGATAATAATAATAATAATAATAATAATAATAATAATAATAATAATAATAATAATAATAATAATAATAATAATAATTATTATTATTATTATTATTATTATTATTATTATTATTATTATTATTATGATGATTATTATGATTATTATTATTATTATTATTATTATTATTATTATTATTATTATTATTATTATTAACACAATCATATATTATAAGTTAAATTTATAAAATCCAGAGTGAGAATAGAACAATAATAAGAATAAAAAGAACAGAAGTGCAAACTTTTTTAACAATATTTCTGTCAAATCATTCTAATAAAAGAATTATATATAGGTAAAATTAAGGTTGTCCTTGATTGTATTAAACAAGAAAAGGCCTCAGAAGTAGATAGCATACGTTCAGAGTTTCTAAAACCTGAAACTTAAGCCAGTTTCATTAAAAAAAATTATTCAGTAACATTAACCATCCAGAAATTATTATATAAAATATGATTTAAACCAAAAGTATATCAGTTTTAAAACTAATTTAATCGAACAGTGATCTAAAAAATTATACATTTTTTATGTTTTCTATAAACTATTTTAAAGAATCATAATTAACAATAATTTTCTAATCGTTAAAAGCGTTATACCCATAGAACCGAAAGTTTTAGGACCGAAAAACATTGTGAACAATTTTTATCTTCATCAACGTACTTTAGAAAGAGCTTCGAAAACAATTTAAAACTAGTACTATATTTATTTCCTAATCTCAAACTTATGAGTCTGGTCAATTAATAAAAAAACTAAAAATTTCTAAAGTCCTAAATGAATAAGATCTTTAAATTATTAGCAAACTGCTATTCAATAGAAAAAAATCAAATAATATCAAATGATAATTCTAATAGATAGAAAAAAATAAAAGAGAATCAATTTTTATTTAGTTTATTGAATATATCTGGTAATCTTCCAAATTTACAATTCAGGAAATTCTTTTTATACTGAAAAAATTGCTTTGATTATCTAAAAATAGAAAAGTTTCTCAATAAGAATGTGAAAGGAAAGAAATATTTTTAAAGATCGAGGCCTTATTTTTAATCTAATATCAACTTGCTGTGTTCAACATTTTATATAAGCAACAGAAAAAAAATCTCTCTTAATCTGAATATAATCTTTTACTATGTAGATGAATATACAATCCTAACCCATTTTATTAAAAAAGAATTTTCGATGTAATCGAGCTTAAGTTTTTCATTTATCTAAAACAAGTTCTAGAATTAATGTTCTTGTAAATCTGGGTGACATTACTTGGGTAGCAATTCAAGTTTTTTGAAAATTTCATTAGCATTAGTATATTCTATTGGGTGAATAATCCATCTTTGTTTGAAAAAAAAAGGACTCACAACCAGCTTCTAGATATTTAAAATTACCATGATAAATATTACTGGCACGCTTAAATTTACTTTTTTGCAATGACTTGATGTTCGATCACATATTCCTTAACTAAAAAATGTATTAGAAATGTAAACTAAACTAATTTTCCAATAAATAAGCATGTAGTTGCACCATCTAAGATTCATGTTAAATCATAATTCTCCTTGTAAATGGTCAGCCAAGAATAATCAAATTGATGAATTATGATGATGTAAAAATGATGTTATTTCTAATTCTAAACAAATATTTTGTTGTTGATTTTTTTTCAGAATTTGATCTTCCTAAAAATTGCTGGAATCTCATCTCAAAAATCCAAGGTTGTTATATTCAATGTTATTCATGATTAGAATTCATCCTCTTGTGATCTACGTAATGTTGACAATCAGAAACTATGAATCACTTAGTTAATTTGTGTCAATTATATGTATGAATACAATCATAGAAACAAAAGATTTAATAAAACTAAAAGTGAATCATATTTCCTAAAAGTGAATCATATGTTTAGGTAAATCTTTATAATATTTTGTTAATGGTTAAATAATTTTAAAAAATCAAGGCCCAATTAGTAAAAAAAAATTATATATTTTGTATTATTGTAAATTGATGCAATTTTATATTTTACTGTATCAAATATAACCTAATATAGTCTGCTTTTTTTTTCATTAATATCTTTAAAAATTAATTGTTTTTATTTTCATTTTTGCCTTTCAGCAATTTCTTTTCTTAATTTTCTATTTTCTATTAAAAGTTAAAAACTTTGCATCTTTGCTTATATGATATAATCCATTATCAGTACTTTTTTAACACAAAATATTTTGTTTTTTACCAGTTTATGAAGAAAATATTTATATACATTCAATCTTATCAACTAAGTGGTAAAAGTAATTTTTGAAGTTAAAAAATAAATAAATTGTGAATGAAATTTTCTACAAGACTAGTTTAATTACTATTTCAATTGCCATAATATTAAAATATCCTGAATTCTTATTAAATATTTCAAATATATTTTCTTTTTGTTTGCCTACTCATTATTCATCATTTTTGAAATTAAAAGCAAAAAAAAAATAGGTCAACCAATACATACAAAAATAATTAAAGTTGTATCAAGTAGATATATGGCATATATTTAAATGAAAATTTATGTATGCGACTATCATTTTTTTGCTTAAAAGTATTAAGCAAAATTGTAATAATATTTGCACAATATTTTATAATAGTAACTTCTAGTTATTATTATTGGCCTAACATGCTTTTATCTCTTCTGAAATTATTTATAAATATAAATTTTATTTGACTATTTTATTATGTATACATATATATACTATTTATATATACATGTGAGTTTTAAATAATACATACCTTAAGTTTTTGAGTAAAATGCCAGATTTGAAGTAGAGAAATAAATGACTATATATAGATAGATAGATAGATAGATAGATAGATAGATAGATAGATAGATAGATAGATAGATAGATATAGATATATTAAATCTTAATATATATTGAACAATTAATATTTGAATTAAGCGTGAACTTGTAACAACACACGTGGAGATTGATTCGTTCTCTTGTTATTAAAAGGGAAGAAAAAGAAAATCATTTCTCTTTAAAATAACTTTTTCGTTTGTAAATATTACTGTTCAATGATTGGAATTTAAATATTAACTTTTCCAAATTAAGATAATCTGTGGATTAAAAGTCTGCAAGGAAAATATTTTAATTTTCTATTAAAGGAATAGCAATTTAAAAGAAAAGAAAGTCTGTTTAAGTTTTTTGGAAACTAAGTTATATTAAAACTTCGTTATACTTAAGATAATTATATATATAAAGAATATTCCAATGTGCTTTGAGGAGAACAGCATTATATTGTAAGGGTTTTGAAACCAACCTTGCATGCTATTTTAAAATATTTTGAAATATTGGATATATAGAACGTCTAATGATAATAGAAAAATGGAGAATAAGAACATCTACATTCTAAGAATATTTACTTTATTTCATATCAATCAAATCATTGAATATTATTAACAGTTTATCAATTAAGGATAAATAAAATCATCATTATACCAATGGATTAATAATATACTTTGTAAAAGATCTTCATTAGGATTATAACTACAGACTCAAATATCTACTCTTAACTCTGGAGAATAAGTTTTTCTTTATTTATATATATTATAATAATGTTTATATTATTTTAATATGTTTATTATTATTATTATTATTATTATTATTATTATTATTATTATTATTATTATTATTATTATTATTATTATTATTATTATTATTATTATTATTATTATTATTATTATTATTATTATTATTATTATTTTATTTCAAATTTGGCATCACATCATTATATCATAATAGGAAAAATTATATTCAATATTAAATATAATTAATTGAAAGCTCAACATAAATTATCAAATTAGATGAGAGATATAAAGAATAGTTATTATTTGACAGATATTTTAAACAGGATTATATTGTATTTACTACATAATATTGTAAACGTTTAATGTATTTTATTTATTAAAAATACATATAATATATTAGTTATACAATTGTAAATAGTACTTATATATTAGTAATTATGAAACATATAAATAAGAATGGTAAATAAATTAATATGTTATATAAATTATTAATTTTTGAATCCAGATATTGTTTTTTATATATCTGTTAATTTAAAATATTTTCTTTAATTTTCGAAAGTTTATTATAGTATTGAATTTTATCATAGGGCATTAAATAAGAATATTATTTATTAATATTTTTAAAATGGTAAAATTCATCCATATTTATTTATTAATATTTTATTTACCTATTATATTATATTTTTTATTGTTTATTAAATATTGATTTATTAACTTGATCTCTTTGTCTAATCATTATCGAATTGTATTATATATATATATATATATATGCTAGTATTATAAATATCATATGAATATTAATTATTAGTTAATGCTTATATAAAGGCATATTAAATAATAACTTGTTTTGAAATTATCCCTGAAAAGAGCTAATTGCAAATTCTCCATGAGTTTGAATATCGTGGCATAATGGTGACTGAAAGAGGTATGAGAGATGGATGAACTAGTCTAAATTATATCAAAATTTATTTAAAAATTATTGAGCTAGCATAATAAAGATAGATATGATCATGGATTTAGTATTTCATTGATTCATTTCTAGCATTCTACTTGAAGACACAAAGTCTGATTGTAGTGAAATGCATATCCTCTTTCTAGGGAAATTAATCATCCCGTTATATTTAACAAGACCAACTTAGACTTTAAATATAATCCATTCTGTTATATTTCGTGAACCTAACTGTGAAGCATTAAGTTAATGATTTCCAAGCATTAAATATAATCGATTCTGTTATATTTGACACATCAACTGGGATGATTAAATGCCGTTCCATTATATTTGGTGCCTAAACTAGGGCTATCAAATATGCCATCCTGTTATAATATAATGTTAATGATGATAATAATAATAATATTAATAATTATTATAATAATAAATAACATCCATTATAAAGTTGCTTACACCTGATTTATAGAAAATACTAATTGTGTAAAAAGTCTAGCACGAATCTCTTTAACTGTCAAGTGTTGATGGTCGAAAGGTCAGCACATCTGCCTTAAGAAGTTGTCCTGGATTAGTGGGTTTCCTTTCCAGCTGATGCTATGACACTGAAAAAAGTCTCTTTAACTAAAAAAAATAAACCTTTTCACCTTAAATACAGAAAACTATAAAATAATACATTATTTATCAATTTTTCAATGTTTTACCTGAGTATGCTATTATCAGAAGTTGATATTTTCCCCATAACCTTTATATTGATAAGCATTAAATTTATTATGATGGTATTGTGAAGAAATAACTGATTAACCATTAGCCAGAATTATAATATGAATTTGAGGCTGAGTGAATGAAATATTTGAAATTTTTTTACGATATTAATCAACTTAATGTTTTTCTCCATGTACTTAAACTAAAGTAAACCAATCTACCATTCACTATTTTTTTAGTGGATGGATAAAACTGAAACATCTGAATCCCTCTAACAACAATCCCAAAAAAAGAAATAGCCTGCTTCAGTAATGATACTTTCTCATAGAAATGACAAGCTAATAATTATGTAAGATAAAAATATTTTGATTGTCTTCTTAAATCTTAATAGTATATTCTTCTTGCTTTATATAAATACCATATGGACCCAGCCTTGTAAAGTTACAAGGTTATAGATTTTTTAAATTGATTGCTTTAACAAATTTTTTAAGACTTAATGTAAATTAAACAAAACAGTTTAATATTATACAAATAAATTTCAGTATTTTAATAAAGCTAAATTAAAATTTACATTTTAAATATACCTATTATATTTGACAACATTTTTTGATATCAACAAGAACAAATGTAAAATAAAGAACTAATTGTTATAGTTATTAATGCCAGAATACATAAGTACTAGTTTTTGACTTCTTCATTTTTGTAATTTTTTTATGAATATATTTGGAATATTTTTTTAATTAGTTGCTTTAACAATTTTTTTAAGATTTATTGTAAATATGTTTTTTTCACTAAACATTGCTGAGTATGTCATTCATCTGAATTATATTAGGAAATTGACAGATCATGAAAACATGGCATGCATTAATGCTGAATAATGAATCAGTGTTAGTGGCTGTTTTTGAAGCTGGTTGGGAGCATTTATTGTAAAATATATACTATATTTCTGTATTTAAAGGCACATGTACTGATTTCTTCTGAGCATTTTTTTGTTAATGGCAAAATTACTTTCTTTGGATAACCATTGTGGCAGTAAATTTGACATGTGATGTCAGCCAAACATTCATCCATTCACCAAATAAGACAACAGAAAAAATACAGATTTTATTTATAAGATTCAATAGTTTCTAAATGCTAATATAAATTGTAATATAGCAATTTTACTTATCAGGGAGATTAATAAGCTTAGAATATAACCCCCAAAAGTAAGCCTTCAGACCTCCATTCCAACAAACTCTGACTATTTACCCAGCTTGCAAATTAATAACACTGACCACATCTCACACAAAAAAAAAACTATCATATTCTCAAATCTATACTAGAACAGATTTAGAATCTGATTTTCCTTCTCTAAGTCCCAGACCCAAATCAAAGCCACCAAACTATTTCAATAAAAATAAATTCACAGGACCAAAACCACTTACTACAAACAATTACAATGACTTCCCTTCACTTAATGTTGCTCCCAATCATACTACCTATCAATCGGCTTCCAAATCATTATCCTATGCTGAGAAAGCAGCTATGATTTGTAACGCAAACATTCAGTCTAAATCATTTATTGCTCAGAATCTACATCACACTACTAAACCAGACCTCTTCAATAAGGTTATACAAATTATTGATGAAGAAAACCCACTTACTGAACAGGATACTCCAGAAATAACATCACACGGAGCCACTCATAATATTCATTGTGATTCTATTATCCATGCTTTTATCAATGAACAATTCAATAGAACTATCCCTGCTCTCCTCCATAAAAATCTTTAAAAATTACAAGAATGAAAATGCAGTCATTTTCTCAACTACTGATAACGATCTTAATTTGTGTAATTTTCCTGTCAAATCACTGTATGACTTATTCAAAGATCACAGTCTATCAAGATCAATGTATAAGATTTTATTCCATCCTGATAAACGATATCTCATTGTGCAATTTCATAATGTTGTTGCAATAGAAGCCTTCAGTAACAACTTTAAATCACTCTCTAATCATTATCTAGTCACCATAGATGCTAATCACCCTCTATATTTATATGGAACAGGGTGGAACTGTGGAGCTGATTTTGATAGAACTGACCTACAAAAGGCTCTGGGTCTCTATGGAAAAATCAACTCCTTTGAATACAAACTCATACCTCATGCTCAAACCCATGTGCTCACCAATGCGGCAATATTCAAAATTGTCCTCAATAAAAGCATTTCTCCCTTGTCTATTCCAGGATTGATTGAGTATCAGTAATGTCTCCTTACAATCATCCTCAGTGTTGTCGCACCTCAATTTTTTTATTGCTGACAAAGAGGGCATATCATGAATGAATGCCAAGACCGCATATGCATCCAATGCGAAGATATATGCAACAAATATCATAAATGTGCATATAAGAACAGACTGCCCTCAAACTAATCTCATTCTAACAGCCCCACTTCTAATTACAATTTTAATAGAATTAATAATCTCCAAGATCTTGGGCCTAAATCACATTTTTCCTAAATAGCTGCAATTCCTGGCCCCAGCACTCAACAATTTCCCAATGACTTATCTACTGGGAGTATCAACATAACTCTTGATGACCAATCTGCAGATAACTCTTCTCTGGCTGAGGAGGATGTCCTTTCTATGGTTTCTGCCACTGACCTAGAGATTGACTTCTGTGGTCCTCCTCCCCTCTCTGATGTAAGAGAAAAAAACGTAATCCCAACCTTCAGTCTAATCTAGCTGAATCTCATTTCAGTGTTGACAGTCTTGCCTCCCTTGGGGAGCTTGATCTACCTGACAAGTCAGCTGCCTCCCCCAGCCCTAGTAATAAAAAATAGATACACTTATCCTGTGATACCTTAAGCCTCTCAAAATCCTCAGCAAATAGACCCAAATCTCAAACCCATTCCTGCTATTCCTCCCTCATACAGATCTGAACATATTACACTACCGAATGATATTGACTCTTCCTCCTTGCTTGCCGAGGAAATTCCTGAGTCTGTTCCTTAACTTGAAACTGATTTTCTTACAGTCATTGATCCTGATCCTTCTGACTCCTCTTCTAGGCACATCACATCTTTGAATTGCAAAACTAAAAATACCATCTACTATGTTTAGTGTCATATCAGTTAATGTTAGAGGTCTTAACTCTCATGGCAGGTCTTATGCCTTATCACACTGGTTTATCACCAAGTCCCTGATATTCTTTGCCTATCTGAGACTATGCTCCATATTAGATCTGACCCTGCACTCTTGATCTCATTCATCACCTAGGCTACTTCCATTATTTCTACTCCTCCTCTGCTTCAGGAGGAGTTCAATAATCATCAATAAAAATTCCCATATTTCCTTTAAAATTTTACACATTGATTCTAACGGCTTAATAGCCACCATTCGGATCAATAGTTTTCCTTTTAATCTGATAAATTTACACTTATCCAAGAATTCAGACACAGTTCTCAGGACTACTCATACTATAAATTCCATCATCAGAATCTGTCCTCTTCCCACTTTAATCATTAAAGATTTTAATCTTGCCTATGAACAATGTCAAAAGAAATTTACACAATTTCTAAAGCAACAAATGGAAAATGGAAGGAGATTCTTCCCATAAACTGCATTTTCATTTTACACTCAAAAGTCCAGATCACTTACTGACCTCATCCTCTTCTGTCCCTCCTTTTCACCAATTATTGAAGCTCATCTATGGCCTGCAGTATTTTCTGACCACTTTGCCTAAGAAGTGAGAGTCAACCTGGTAAATATATCACAGATCATTATCAAACTACCATGAACCATTTGTATGCTTACTGGGGCAATATTACTATACAGCTGATATCAGAAGCTTATATCACCTTTAATCGGTTACAGTTAATTTCTTTTCCTGCACAGGCTGCTTGGAGGGAATTTGTTGACACACTCCAACATCTAATCAATAAATGCACAACTAAATCCAAGGGTCAAGTTTGTATGCTTCATGAACTGGACTCCATTGCCAGAGAGCTCAGATCACTTCCTCATGAAGCCCTAACTGTCTCAAATATTCTGGCTCTAAAGACAAAATATAAGCACACTCAAGGAGCCATTGCTGAGTATCTCTCAATTAAGGGGGCCCACTAATACTTTCATCACCAACATTGCTAGACCAGAGGCTACCTAAGATGGGCTCTGGGCTCAGGCAAAAGATTTAGGGCCCTAGGTCAATAGAAATACAGGGCGAAGAATACTCCAGTCCTTCCATGTTGGTCAAAGTTTGTACATTTTACTACACAAATTCCAACACCTGCAAGTAACTAATTCATGTAGGACTC
Source organism: Epiperipatus broadwayi (assembly GCA_028023455.1). NCBI lineage: Eukaryota > Metazoa > Onychophora > Udeonychophora > Euonychophora > Peripatidae > Epiperipatus > Epiperipatus broadwayi. The sequence goes on along the minus strand of JAQFVV010006328.1, from coordinate 1,622,862 downwards.
TCATCAACAGGGAATCAACTCTGCATGAGATCACTGAAACTAGGATCCTATCAAAATTTAAGATCGTTCCTGGATAGAACTCATCCTGGCCTCATGGCATTCCCAACTTTGTACTCATGCACCTTCATGCCTTTACCATCCTGATAATCAAAGGAATGATTGACCTTCTGGCCAAAGGCATGCAGAAAATCGATGGAATGTGTTAAATTGCCATGGTTCCCCTTATTAAGAAATGGGAAGCCCCACTAAAACTGGACAACCTCTGGCATACCTTGATGTTGCCCTTACTAGTAAACACAATTGAAGGCCTAATTAAAGAGGATATCCAAGACAACATCATAAATTAATTGCCCTCATACCAATTTGCCTAGAAGGGGAGCTCAACTGCCAATGCCATCAGCCACTTTCACCTATTCATGGATGATGTTTGTAGACAAATGATATCCAGACCGATTGCAGTTCAACTCGACTTTGCTGGGGCCTTTGACTGCATCAGGTTCAAAGAATTGGTTAGTGTGCTGGAGGAACTTCAAATGCCTTAAGCATATCTCCAGATGATAGAGTACCTACTTCACAATCAGGAGGTATTTCTCTCTCTCAATGGTAGAGTGGCTCCAGGATTTCAGCCCAGTATTTCCATTCCTCAGGGATCACCACTAAGTACTCTTCTTTTCACAGCCTATTTGAACCCATTACTGCTAATCATTGAGGTTGTCTTTCCTGGGATAGCCATCCCTATGCTGAGAGAGAACATTGGCCATATTTCTTATATGGATGATGTGGTGGTGTTCCTCTCATCTTAGGATGAGTTCACTAGGCTCGAGGAACTCATAGACTAAATTTCTCAGAAATCTGGTCTCAGAGTAAACAGAATGAAATCAGCCATATGGTCAATTCTATCAGGCAAGTAAATACCAGGTGGATTTGAAGCCCCCCTCAGAAATTCCTCGGCTTCCCTCTAGCCTCCCTCATCTATTATGAGAAGAGAAATCCAAGCTTCCTTATTAGCTAAGGTCAATTCCACAGTAACATCACTATCTAAGGTCTACCTGTCCTTATTGGGAAAGGTAGCACTACTTAATGCTATAGCATTGCCCAAAATAACATATTATCTAGCAAGATTTTCCCCCACATGCAATTTTATCCAAAAATTGAAACCTTATGCAGAAAACTTTGCTGAGGAGGTGAGACTACCATCATCAGACTCAACATATTACAAAAACCCAAACTTTTTAATGGACTTAGCCTTCACTTGCTGAAGATGTTTTACTTCCAATGAACTCATAATATACTTTTCCAAGATTTGTAAGGATTATCCTGATATGGAGTGCCCCTTCCCCAAGAAAAAGATAGCGCTTACCGATCGAACTCCACCAAGATTAAGAAGCATTTGGCTACAGAAGCAAGTTACAGTGATTTTTCAAAACTTTCAGTTGTCGGGTTCCTTTTTTAGAAGAAATTATCATATTGGGAAGTTTATCAAATAATGTTTCCCGGGAAAACTAAATCCATTAATATACTTCCAATAGGAATTGCTTGATTTTCCAAATTACCAAAATTCATCAAACTGAGTTCAAAATTTGTTGATTTTTTAATAAAAATCATCATTGGAGCACTCCCCACTGGGGCCTTTCTCCACTATCAAAGGGGTTACAACATCAATACCATTTGTCCCCTATATAACAAACAGGAGGAGTCAATTGGCCACAATCTGGATAAATGTGATTCGTGGACTTATCTCTGTAATATAGCATTAGACCGGATAAATAGCAATGACCCAGCTAACATTTCTCTTTATGCAGAAATTAAAGAGGGTCAATTTGAAACAAGAAGACTGGCCACTTTCATTAACTTCTCAATTTGAACTGCCAGATGTAGCATGATATTTGATCATGGCTGTGATGACTCAATGGTTAATCACTTTTTCAAATCCCTCTACAAGATAAAATATGAGGATAAACAAACTTGTCAGCCTTGGCTAATTAACCAAATCTGGAACCAGATGAGGCTAGAGTCCTAATTCATGTATTTCTTAGGTCTAAAACTTGAACTTTCTCCCATCCACTGAACAAATAATATATTCCATCTTTCACTTAGGAATAATCTAGACTTTAACTATGAAGACCTTTCATACATCCTATATATTTAATGCACAAACTTTGCATTAATTACATACTATACAATTAACATACCTATATCAACTTGTAAATATTGTTATAGTCCTCATTATTCTTTGGACCAGGATAATCATTAATCAATGGAATTCCCAAACATTATACAAAGGTTTGACTTATTTTATATTCCTAACTAATTAAGCTCATGACACACTGCCTTAAGGCATTAATATAATCTTTGGTTTTATTTATATTTATTTATGTTTTTTTTCATACTTGCATTAATTAACTATCATGATTTTTCTTATGCTGCTCTTGTGACTGAGTATTGATCTAATACAAATTTTGATATTTCTATATACATGGCTTGCATACCACATTTATATGTATACATTGAAACTTTCTTATTGACATAATTTTATCCTATCATTGAGCCCTTTTGTATCCACTCTAATGTGTAAATAAAGTTTTAATTTTTGAAAGTAGAATATAACTTTTAAAATTGAAATTTACTATATTTTATCTAATTAGTCAGGTTTATAAGCTACCATGTTGTTATTTATTTTATTTAGTGGTAAATTGAAAGTTTTCAAACCCCTCTTTTGTTTGTATATATTAGCTGCAATATGCACCACTTCAATTATATGTTATCCAAAACAAAGTTTAAATAAACAAAAACAATTTATAAAGAAACAAATAATAAAAACATTTAAATTTGCATACTTATTGAATTTGACAAATTTTGATATGGGATTAAAGAGGTTTTTTTTTCTAAAAATGTAATATTCCTTCAATATTTTTGCTAAATATAACATTCTGAAATGTCAACTGTGAGTTTTATTAATCATAATTTCTGTACAATTTAAGTACAATTTAATATTGTAATTGTAAACAAGATCAATTTCATAAATGTAACAATATGATAGGAGCGATTTCCCTGTGCCAGAATGCCATTAGTGATAATGTTTCTTTGAATTATGATGAAAAAGTCAATTTATTATTTTTTAGAAATTGTTTGACAATATTTTAAAAATAAAATGTTTTCTAGATTTAATACTGAAAGTATGGCAAAATTTGAAAAACATTTATAATAAATAATTAAAAACAGCAAAGCACTAGAGAAAACATAGAACCTGATAAGTAAACTGCAAATTACATTTCTATAAGAAAGAAAGTTAAAAAAGGATATCTGGAGTGTATTTCATGTGATTGAAAGACAGAATTTCATTACTTTTTTATTTAAAATAAAAAAGATAGATACAGTATGTTTATTTTATTTTTTTAAGTGTGTAAATATGAATGACTAAGCATTCACACAATAAATAAATAAATATGCAAATAATCCTGTCAATTTTTTTTATTATTATTATTATTATTATTATTATTATTATTATTATTATTATTATTATTATTATTATTATTATTATTATTATTATTATTATTATTATTATTATTATTATTATTATTATTATTATTATTATTATTATTATTATTATTATTATTATTATTATTATTATTATTATTATTATTATTATTATTATTATTATTATTATTATTATTATTATTATTATTATTATTATTATTATTATTGTTGTTGTTGTTGTTGTTGTTGTTGTTGTTGTTGGTGGTGGTGGTGGTGGTGGTGGTGGTGGTGGTGATGTTGTTGGTGTTAATGTTGTTATTGTTGTTAGTGTTGTTGCTGTTGTTGTCATTATTATTACTATTATTATTAAGTTTCAACAATAGTAGACTTTATTAATCCTTATAGTTACATAGTTTTACAGTGCCACAGCAAGATACATGTTTAATCTTATTATTGTCAATTCAATTTTGAGTGCTACAATATTCATTTTTTTAAAAGTACATATCTATATAGGCAATTTGTACATGATTCTATCCACTTTAGAAATGTCAGTCAAGCATATTATTGTCCAATAGGAACATAATCTGGATCATACTTTCTTTAATTCTTTGGAAATAGGAGATATAATTTATTCATTGTTTTTTGATTTCCAATCTCATGGTATATCATGAAAGACATTATATGAATTTCTTTATCTCACAGCCTTATATTCTAGTTTGTCCTTCAAACCCAAAGTCCATGATCATATTTGAGATCATTAAAAACTTACAGTTTATCTGTAAACCAGAAACTTCATTCTGTATAACTTTGCTCTTTGTCTGAGCAGAGACCAAGTAGCTGCATAAATATCCAGGCTTATTGTTGTTGTTGTTGTTGTTATTATTATTATTATTATTATTATTATTATTATTATTATTATTATTATTATTATTATTATTTTAATGTGCAAATATGCGCACAACAACCGAGCTTCATCAGGATTAAATAACAATATATTATAAACTCAAAATAATTATAATATCTAAAGAATAATGCCCAAGCGCTTTCAAGAGAACTTAGCTCTCATAATCATGGGCAACAAAGAATAAGCATAGCATGTTGGTATATGCTAAAATATGCTGATATATATAAATTAGTTGAAAATAAATGTGTCAGCTCTAAATGATCCATTTCTTAGAGATTTTGTAACATGCATCTTTCCTATTCATAGCCTTATCATCAATAGCAATAAAACATGCTTCTTTAACTTTTCTCTTAATGTCATTTCTCTCCCTGCAAACTATTCTTGCATTTTTAGGTTCACATGCATGACCAGCTGATTTCTGATGTATTGCAAATATTGAGTTGCAATTTGGGTCTACTTGGGCCTTATTGTAAGAATATCTGTGCTGGGATAGTCTTGTAGAAAGAGTTGCTTTCATTTCCCCATAGTATGATGCCATGCAGTTATTTTCTGGACATGAAATATTATATACGACCTGAGAGGTGTTGTTGGGTGTTATAATGTCTTTGGTGTTATTAATAATTCTATTTGTATTAGGGGGTGTATGAAAGCTTAGTTGAAATTCTTTATTAAACACTGAGTAAAACTTTCTATGGGTAGTTGCAATATATGGTAACAAAATTCTATTTTTCTGCTGCTTAATAACATTGCTGTTTAATTTACTGTAAAATTGTCTAATCTTCCTATCAATTGTGTAATGCTTGAAGCCGAAATCTAATAAATCGTTTCTATATAAGATTAAGTTTGCTCTTTTGTCCAATTCAAATCTGCAAAGTTGCTCATTCCTATGCAAGAAAGGTGCTAAACCAGCTAATTTATGAATAGAAGGCATGTTTGAAGTAGGTTGAATATTGCCTCTTTTTTCTATTGGTTTTATAATCATTGTATAATTTAGTCTTTGATCTTCTCTTTGCACATACATATCCAAGTATTTAGTTTTCCCTTCACGATCTTCCATTTCTGTGTTTAGCTTCAGCTGTGTACTGTCTTGTATGTCCTGTTTAATTTTATCTATAATTTCTTCAGTAGCAGCGATGAAAAGGTCATCAACGTATTTTGTGTATACAATTAACTTAAGTGTTTGTTCGTATTTAGGAATAATACTTTTTTCAAAATAATTAAGTATGATACTTGAGATGATACCGCTCATGGGTAATCCCATCAGCCATCCATTGTTTATTTGGTAACATTGATTATTGAATGTTGCCACAATGTTGTTGTTAAGTCATTTTAAGAAATCAATTATGAAAGCTATCTTTTTTTCATCCACGTCGTTGTTCATAAGCTCTTCTTTTACTATATCAATGGACCTATTTCTATTAATTGATCCGTATAACTCAGTGACATCAAGCACTGCAATTTTAGTTTCTGGGTTTATAATTTTGTCCTTAATTCTGGCTACAAATTCAAATGAAGATTTGATAGTATATCTTCCAAATCCAATACTGTCAATCAGCCAACGATTTATTAATTTAGCTGTGCTAAAATAATGTGCACCCCCAAAATCCAGCATTAAGCGTAAAGGAACATTGGGTTTGTGCATTTTTGCATTTGCAAAAATCCGTGGTAGAATAGTGGCAGAAGGATATAGTTTATAATACTCCGTTTTTGATATAGCTTTGTTACAATGTGTCTTGAGAATAGAGGCAATAAATTTGTCCCTGTTCAAGTTATTATTGAAACTAGCTATTCTTTTGAATTGCAGTTTTTCAATTTGCTGGTTAACTTTGAAGTTAAAATTTTCTCTACTCATAAGCACAAATCTCTGGCCCTTATCTTTCTTCATGCAGACTATTCGTTCAGTATCTAAAAATTTCTTAGTGTGCTCTAATTTTGTATTCTAGTTATTTGTAGAGAAAATTTTAACTTCAAAGTTAACCAGCAAATTGAAAAACTGCAATTCAAAAGAATAGCTAGTTTCAATAATAACTTGAACAGGGACAAATTTATTGCCTCTATTCTCAAGACACATTGTAACAAAGCTATATCAAAAACGGAGTATTATAAACTATATCCTTCTGCCACTATTCTACCATGGATTTTTGCAAATGCAAAAATGCACAAACCCAATGTTCCTTTACGCTTAATGCTGGATTTTGGGGGTGCACATTATTTTAGCACAGCTAAATTAATAAATCGTTGGCTGATTGACAGTATTGGATTTGGAAGATATACTATCAAATCTTCATTTGAATTTGTAGCCAGAATTAAGGACAAAATTCTAAACCCAGAAACTAAAATTGCAGTGCTTGATGTCACTGAGTTATACGAATCAATTAATAGAAATAGGTCCATTAATATAGTAAAAGAAGAGCTTATGAACAACGACGTGGATCAAAAAAAGATAGCTTTCATAATTTATTTCTTAAAATGGCTTAACAACAACATTGTGGCAACATTCAATAATCAATGTTACCAAATGAACGATGGATGGCCGATGGGATTACCCATGAGCGGTATCATCTCAAGTATTGTACTTAATTATTTTGAAAAAAGTATTATTCCTAAATACAAACAAACACTTAAGTTAATTGTATACACAAGATACGTTGACGACCTTTTCATCACTGCTACTGAAGAAATTATAGATAAAATTAAACAGGACATACAAGACAGTACGCAGCTGAAGCTAAGCACAGAAATGGAAGATCGTGAAGGGAAAACTAAATACTTGGATATGTATGTGCAAAGAGAAGATCAAAGACTAAATTATACAATGATTATAAAACCAATAGAAAAAAGAGGCAATATTCAACCTACTTCAAACACACCTTCTATTCATAAATTAGCTGGTTTAGTGTCTTTCTTGCATAGGAATGAGCAACTTTGCAGATTTGAATCGGACAAAAGAGCAAACTTAATCTTATATAGAAACGATTTATTAGATTTTGACTTCAAGCATTACACAATTGATAGGAAGATTAGACAATTTTACAGTAAATTAAACAGCAATGTTATTAAGCAGCAGAAAAATAGAATTTTGTTACCATATATTGCAACTACCCATAGAAAGTTTTACTCAGTGTTTAATAAAGAATTTCAACTAAGCTTTCATACACCCCCTAATACAAATAGAATTATTAATAACACCAAAGACATTATAACACCCAACAACACCTCTCAGGCCATATATAATATTTCATGTCCAGAAAATAACTGCATGGCATCATACTATGGGGAAACGAAAGCAACTCTTTCTACAAGACTATCCCAGCACATATATTCTTACAATAAGGCCCAAGTAGACCCAAATTGCAACTCAATATTTGCAATACATCAGAAATCAGCTGGTCATGCATGTGAACCTAAAAATGCAAGAATAGTTTGCAGGGAGAGAAATGACATTAAGAGAAAAGTTAAAGAAGCATGTTTTATTGCCATTGATGATAAGGCTATGAATAGGAAAGATGCGTGTTACAAAATCTCTAAGAAATGGATCATTTAGAGCTGACGCATTTATTTTCAACTAATTTACATATATCAGCATATTTTAGCATATACCAACACGTTATGCTTATTCTTTGTTGCCCATGATTATGAGAGCTAAGTTCTCTTGAAAGCGCTCGGGCATTATTCTTTAGATATTATAATTATTTTGAGTTTATAATATATTGTTATTTAATCCTGATGAAGCTTGGTTATTGTGCGCATATTTGCGCATTAAAATTATATACATGTATAGTAAGCACCTGAGTTTAATAATTTCTTTTATTATTATTATTATTATTATTATTATTATTATTATTATTATTATTATTATTATTATTATTATTATTATTATTATTATTATTATTATTATTATTATTATTATTATTATTATTATTATTATTATTATTATTATTATTATTATTATTATTATTATTATTATTATTATTATTATTATTATTATTATTATTATTATTATTATTATTATTATTATTATTATTATTATTATTATTATTATTATTATTATTATTATTATTATTATTATTATTATTATTATTGCTGCTGCTGATATTGTTATTATTATGATGATGATATTTTAAAAGGAACTTTATTTGTATCAAAAAAAGATTACATTGGTACTATCTGTATACATGTGCTTACATTGGTGTTTTTGAGCACTGTAAGAATATAAACTGTGAGAGAGATTGATTGTTTATCAATGCTTATATTACAAAATTGGCAAGGCTTTACCTAGGATTTGTAAATCCATTTGTTTGATTTAAATTGTTTTTCTAAGTGTACACTTAGTTGTAATTAATATGCATGTATTGGTATATATTTTTATTTACATATATACATTGTAGTAGTTTGATAACCTTCAGATATTGAGTTTTTGTAGCTGATATATGTACCTGCTAGTAATGTTGTATGTGTTTTATTATCATATATCATTTTTTTTTGTTTGTTGCCTTACATTCTGGAGATTATGGATTTTCTAGCATGATTCATAAAAGGAAATAATAGTATAAAAGAAAAATAAACTTTTTTTGTTTTTTTGGGTGTGATAAAAATAGTAAAAAGTTGTAATAGTTATAAAAATAGTTAATAGAGGGAGCTGTAGGATAGAATATGAAAAAGAGGTTAAAAGGAAATTAAATTATTAGAGTAAAATGGAGGACATTTGAAAGGATAGATTAAGGTAAGAAAATTTTATATGAACTAATTAAGAAGGAAAAATGAATGAAAATAAGTATTTAGTTGGAATAAAAGATAAAGAAAGAATATATTGATAGTGATTAAAAAAAAATTTTTGGGGGGAGTAATGTAATTAAAATTAAAATTAGTTAAAATTATTTTTATAATGTAAATATTATATGTATTAAAGTTATATGTATACCTATGTGTTATAAAGAAAGAGGGTAAAAAGATTTTAACAGAATATAAAATAAGAATGTAAATATGTTAATGACATTATATGATTTAAAAAGGTTAGGAATTAATTTTAAAACATTTAAAAGTTGGATAGGAATTTAATAATTTTATATAAAATAATGTATTTTAATGGTTGTATGTTTATATATGTTCAAATTTTGTAGATCTGATGAAGACTGCATGGTACAGTCGTAAGTGTTATCAATAATAAAAGTTTTTTTGCTAAAAAGTGAAGTGCGTGAGTTTTTTGAAATTTAATATGATTCAGTTATGTTAAACCTCTATTTGAGTGTGTTTTGTTTAGCCTTTGAATTTGTGTAGAAATATGTTAACATTTTTAGATGCTTGATTTGAAAAATGACAATGTATTGCTGGATTAAAGATTTGGTTATTGTCTTACAAGTGACCAAGTTGTTGCAAAAATATTGGGGTATGCTATTTTATTGTCTGTTTTTTTCATTGTGCTAATTTGTTGTGAAAGGTTGAAGTATGTTGCACTGTGATATTGCCGAAAACAAATCTGCATCATGTGCACTAGAATGCATAGAGTGAAAATTTGCTGCATGAATTGTGGGAATGGATGGTCTGCAGTATGTGCTGATGGTGTCCTGAAAAAGAATGTTTGGTTGTCTGCATGTGTTAATCATGTTATGCTGAAATGTGACTTAGTGCTGAACAGTCCTAAAACAGGTGTTTCTGAGTTTTTTTCTGCTCAGTATAAATGGTTGCAGAAGAGGTCTATTTGGTATACATCCATCTGTACCTAAGGAAGTATAATGTTCATAAGGTGTAAAGATTTATCCTAAGGGGGAAATAAAAAAAATTGAGCTCTATGCAGCCTTTTATTTTAATTTTTGAGTCACTATCAGTTGATTTTTAGTAAGTGAGTGGATGTGTCTGGTACATGTCCTAGGTATATGTCAACATGAATATTTTGTTATTGATTGCAATCATATCTGAGAATCTATGTTTCTAAATTGGTTGGTAATTGATGACAAGTTGCAGGGTGAAGAGGTTTTGTGATCTTTATCTATTTTACAACTGATGTATTCTTGTGATTTAATTAAACCCTTAATAATAAATTCTGACAGTTTTAACTTCATTATGACTACTGTGATTATTTGTGGGTTGTTTATGCATAATATTATTGTACTATCTGTGAAATTCCATATATACTACTCTCGAGCTTGGTGAGTGCCTATTAATATTTTGATCATAATAAAATCCATGGATATGAAGTGTTATGCCAAGTGGTCAATCATTTCTGTTAATGTAAAGTTTCAATCTACTTTCCCTTTTTCAGGTTGCTTATTTATCTGTGAGCATTCAGGTTGGCTCTTGGTTTATGTTGATGGTATTTCTATATGGAGTGACTTCATAATGTTTACTGACATTTTGTATATAATTACATATGCATTGCTTGTTTTGGTACAGCTATGACTGTAATTGGATATATCCTGATATTTTTATATCATCGATTGATATGACTAGTGTTTATGGTATACCAGATAAGATGTGTGTTATTTTGTGTTATTTGATCAGAGCTTGCATTATTATTATTCGTTATTTATTGTAAAGCAAGTGCATATGTTTTCTTCTGTGTGACTATTTTCACAAGTTTTATTTGCACAGGAATTATCTTTGTATTATGTTGATTATTTGAGTTGCTAGGGATGATCTGTGGATTGTTGCTGTCTTTATATTGACATTGTATGTGTTGATTGTTTATTACTGAGCTTGTATGACTGAGTTGGTGATGCAATGTGTGGCCAATTAGCCATGCTGTCCACATAAGTAGAATTGTAGTTTCAGCCTTTTTTGAAGAGCAATTGCATAGGCTTCTAATCTGCAATGTTTGGTATGGATTTTGGATCAATGTCTAGATGTAACTTCAACTTAAAATTATAGCTATTGCTATATTTTAGTACTTGTTTGTCTTTGAGGTATATTGTCTGGAATACTATAACTTTTTCAAATGGCACCATCATCTTTTAAATATCCTATATCATGTATCCAAAATATGTGTTTTACTTATTTCTGTAATATGATGTTGACAATATTGGTCGACTATGGCAATCACATAATTGCCTAATGTTTTGATTTGGTTCTGAAATCTGTTTTTTTTTTTTTGTTAATATCAACAAACTCAAAAGTGATATATTTGGAGTTGAGTTGGTCTGAAATTCACAGAATTGCTTTTCACAATCTATGTATAGTTATCACTATAAATAACAACAGTTGTAGAAAACAATATAAGAATATGTTTGCTTCTGTGGTGGACATTGCTGTTGAATGAAGAGAAAATATCTTCTAACTAATGTACATAGACCACTTGCTATAATGTTATTAATGTTTTCATTGATAATCTCTAATATATCATTGGTCCAGTGTGCTAGGGGGACACATCTTGATTCCCCTGAATCTTTAAGTCTAGATGTCTTATGCCATTCAAATTTGTTTTTTTTTAAAAGTTGATATTGTTTTATTGTTTATTATACTTATGTTATTTTTAATATTTATTGCCTGCATGCTAGCTTTTGCAGTTGCATATGATTTACTGGGATTTAAAGTCTGAAGTAATATATCAGTCATATTGATGCCAACCATCCAGTTACATGTATTCATTGTCTCCATTATTCCCCTTGGTAACATTATGATTTTTTAAATAAAATTTTCTAATCAGTTTATAATTTTTTATTAACTATTATTTAAAAAATTTATTTTTGTTTTGTCAAAGTGTATACATTGTTTTAATTTTATAGTGTGACAATTTTGCTACTTGGGGGAAAGGGTTAAACACCAAAAACTTTCATTTTACTTACTTACTGGCAGTATCAAAGTTTGCTGCAGAACTACTCCTACCATCATCGTCATCATCATCATCATCATATTCATCATCATCATCATCATCATCATCATCATCATCATCATTATTATTATTATTATTATTATTATTATTATTATTATTATTATTATTATTATTATTATTGCTACTGCTACTGCTACTGTTATTACCACTACAACTACTACTACTACTACTACTACTACTACTACTACTACTACTACTACTACTACTACTACTACTACTATTACTACTACTACTACTACTATTACTATTATTATTATTATTATTATTATTATTATTATTATTATTATTATTATTATTATTATTTCTACTATCAATTTAATTGATATAAGTATTATATATATATATTGATTCTAATATTTTCATGGATAAATTATGAATTCATAGTATTATTTCTGAGAGCTTCAATGTAGTAAAAATATAATAACTAAATAGCTGACATTTCAATACAATAACAAGTAATTTTTTCAGAGCTTCTTTTTTTTTTAAATCATAAAAATGTCTGTGGTGAGATTTAAAAATTATTTCTTTTCTTTATTTCCTCGTCATACTCAAATTTATATGTATGCAATTTAATAAACAATATATATTTTACTCTAATCAATGTGAATCAAAAGAACATGTGTGTATTACGTCTATAAAAAAAATTGGAAAAACAGATAATGGATATCCATCTGCACTGTAAACATTAAGACAACTTGGACATATGTCCAGCATGTGTTAATGCAATTATAAGAAGTATACAATGAAGGCAAAATATCAGTTATATTTTATCCCAAACCCACTCTGTCACTAACAACATACATCATGATTTATTGATACATTTTGTCTAGAAATTAAAATATATTTTTTTTTTGGTTAAAGTCTATTTTAATAATAATTGAACTGCTCTCTAATCAGAGGGCAGCTCAATTATTATTTAAAATAAACTTCGTAAATTATATATATATATATATAACGCCATGTGAAATTTACCAAATCTATTTTAAATAATAATTGAACTGCCCTTTAGGTGCTAAGTTCAATAACTTTTATAATAAGAGAGTAGACCACATCTTAATGTATTTTAGATCTTTTTATATATAGTTATCTAGAACAATAACAGGGATATTAAATCGACAGAGTAAAGATCTTTCACTCACTTCTAAAACTGTATAATAAATTAACACATGTTATATACATAATGATAAATAATATTTTAATAATGAAAAATATAACGTCATGTGAAATTTATCAAATCTATTTTAAATCATAATTGAACTGCCCTCTAGCTGCCAAGTTCGATAACTTTTACAATAAGAGAGTGAACCACCTCTTAATGTATTTTAGATCTTTTTATATACTGTTATTAAGAACAATAACAGTCAGAGTGCCAATTTAAATCAGACTTTCTATTTTTTAATGTAAATTGATCTTTAAATAATTGATATTAAATCTATAAAGTGGAAATATTTCATTACATATATAATGTGTTAATTTATTATAGATTTTTAGAAGTGAGTGAAATATCTCCACTATATATATATGAAAAACAAAAAACAAGTTAAAAACTTGCTAACGCTTGTATTTATGTCAACAGATGGCGTTCTACCAAAAACACCGTCAAGCATATGTTTACATAAACGTCAGAGCACGCATTCACTATCTCTAACTTTAATCCCACTTCCAGATCATGATTTCAAGCTATTTGCTGTCATCAGCGAAAGACAGAAATTTTACAAACTAGATCTAAACACAAACTCTGAGCATTTATGAAACAATTTCTATTTAGCTTGCAAGCATGAATCTTTTAGACACGTAATGTCTTCAAACTCAGCATAGCAAGCCAGATAGCTATATGGGTCTGATCTCAGTTCAGCATCACCACATAGTAGAAGCCTCTGCAATATATATCATTACTAGAAAGACCTCAAAAGTACATTTATGAAAAACAAAAAACAAGTTAAAAAACTTGCTAATGATTGTATTTATGTCAACAGATGGCGTTCTACCAAAAACACCGTCAAGCATATGTTTACATAAACATCAGAGCACGCATTCACTATCTCTAACTTTAATTCCACATTCAGATCATGATTTCAAGCTATTTGCTATCATCAGTGAAAGACAGGAATTTTAAAAACTACATCTAAACACAAACTCTGAGCGTTTATGAAACAGTTTCTATTTAGCTTGCAAGGTTGAATCTTTTTGACACGTAATGTCTTCAAACTCAGTCTAGCAAGCCAGATAGCTATATGTGTCTGATCTCAGTTCAGCATCACCACATAGTAGAAGCCTCTGCAATATATATCATTGCTAAAAAGACCTCAAAGGTACATTTATGAAAAACAAAAAACAAGTTAAAAAACTTGCTAATGCTTGTATTTTTGTCAACAGATGGCATTCTACCAAAAACACTGTCAAGCGTATGTTTACATAAATGTCAGAGCACACCTTCACTATCTCTAACTTTAATTCCACTTTCAGATCATGATTTCAAGCTATTTGCTATCATCAGTGAAAGACAGGAATTTTAGAAACTAGATCTAAACACAAACTCCAAGCATTTATGAAACAGTTTCTATTCAGCTTGCAAGTGTGAATCTTTTAGACACATAGTGTTATCAAACTCAGCATAGAAACTGTTTCATAAATGCTCAGAGTTTGGGTTTAGATCTAATTTCTAAAATTCCTGTCTTTCACTTATGATAGCAAATAGCTTGAAATCATGTCCTGAAAGTGGAATTAAAGTTAGAGATAGTGAATGCATGCTCTGACATTTATGTAAACATACAAGTGATGGTGTTTTTGGTAGAATGCCATCTGTTGACATAAATACAAGCGTAACAAGTTTTTTAACTTGTTTTTGGTTTTTCATAAATGTACCTTTGAGGTCTTTCTAGCAATGATATATATTGCAGAGGCTTCTACTATGTGGTGATTCTGAACTGAGATCAGACCCATATAGCTATCTGGCTTGCTATGCTGAGTTTGAAGACATTATGTGTCTAAAAGATTCATGCTTGCAAGCTGAATAGAAACTGTTTCATAAATGCTCAGAGTTTGTGTTTAGATTCTGTTTCTAAAATTCCTGTCTTTCACTGATAGAAAATAGCTGAAATCATGATCTGAAAGTGGAATTAAAGTTAGAGATAGTGAATGTGTGCTCTGACGTTTATGTAAATATATGCTTGATGGTGTTTTTCGTAGAATGCCATCTGTTGACATAAATACAAGCATTAGCAAGTTTTTAACTTGTTTTTTTGTTTTTCATAAATGTACCTTTGAGGTCTTTCTAGCAATGATATATATTGCAGATGCCTCTACTATGTGGTGATGATGAAGTGATATCAGACCCATTTAGCTATCTGACTTGCTATGCTGAGTTTGAAGACATTACATGTCTAAAAGATTCATGCTTGCAAGCTGAATAGAAACTGTTTCATAAACGCTCAGAGTTTGTGTTTAGATCTAGTTTCTAAAATTCCTCTCTTTCACTGATGATAGCAAATAGCTTGAAATTATGATCTGAAAGTGGAATTAAAGTTAGAGATAGTGAATGCATGCTCTGACGTTTATGTAAACATACGCTTGACGGTGTTTTTGGTAGAAAGCCATCTGTTGATATATATATATACACAACATAACTTTACTAATTTATTAGTAATCTCCTACACGGAAATATATATATAGATTTATTACTTATGCCCATATACACATGAGAATATTATTAAATAAAAATATTTTTAGATTAAAATACATAAGCCTTTATGTGATTTCTGTTAAAATACTAAGCAAAAGAAATATGTGTTATTAGATATGTATACATGTGTAAAGATGGCTTTGAATATAGTTAGATGGTAGGAGATTGAATATGGGCTGTGAAGCAGGATCTGAGCATCAGATCTGATGGGTTTGAATATAGTTAGAAGGTAGGAGATTGGATGTGGGCTGTGAAGCAGGATTTGAGCAACAGATCTGCTTCAATACTGGTTGATTTGAATCCAAAAGGGAGAGGAGACCACAAAGTTAATATGTTGCTATACATAATCCATGTCACTTTTAATTTTCATTCAATGTGCTGCGAGTAGGGAAATTTCACCTTCCCCTCCATTCTGATATGCTTTTCCCATAAGCAAAGTGCTGCATCCCGTACTGAAAATCTTTAAATATTTTTTCCATAAAAAGTAAAATGCTACCTACCATATATTACCAATGCCGATTGACAGACTTGTATCAAAATTTCTCTTCCAGATTGCAAGGTAAAAAGAACTTTAGCCACTTGTAATTCTCAAATCCTGCCTTCTTTGAAATATTTATTCTGTTTTCCGATTATATATATATATATATATATATATATATATATATATATAATATGTTTTCAAAGTATGTAACTTTTGTAACTCTATATAACTTATCACTATTAAGTCTCTTATAAAATGTTTTCTTTTCTTTTATTTCCATGCGGCAGATAATTTTCGTTTATATTTATGTATTTATGTTTTAAAAAAAAATGCCAATAATATTTCTAAAATCGCCAGCACATAATTTATTTTCGTTTTCCCACCCATCATTTATCGAGTAATTAACTTATAATTTAATCACAACAAGTCTTATTTGACTTGTCAAGGTGATAGCAATTTTAGATAAACAAATTAATTATTTTTTATGTTTGCTATAGAAAAACAGATCAACATCTGTTTTTCAAAAAAATGTTTTCCTTTCTAAATAATGTGCTATTTCTTATTATCAATTTATGTTATACATGTAAACCCATCATAACTATTATCACCACCCATTTATTTTCGTATTAATTTATATATTTTCATTTAATTTATATATTTTCATAAAGGCATTTATTAACTGAGATTGAGATTTGTTAAATGTGTGGGAAGTTATGAATAATAATAAGTAACATAGGGGAGGGGATCTTCAGATCTTAATTTTATATTTAATTAAAATTATTATCCATGTTTGTTTAACAAAGAAACCATACCATTATGCTGGGTATTTCAGAATTTATGGGCAGTAAATAAGTTAAAATAATCTTTAAAGTTATAGTTATATTATATTATTAAGCATTGCATGCATATAGGACACTTCATCTTATATATATATTTGTGCTTCTCTATAACATGAAGGTATTTGCTAAGTCGAGCCCATCGTCATTTCTCAATGTCCTTGAACCAGGTTGTAAAACCACCCTGGGCACATATTTGGTCATATGTGCATGCTTTACATGGGGAACGATCTGGGAAACCAGCCCAGTAAAGACATTGCCGACCGCCCTTCGTCTCAACACCGATCCTGCCTACGTTTGCAGCAGAAATCGGTAATATTCATTACTCAAATTCATGAAGCATACTCCAGGATCCATAACTGAACCACGCCAATCTGCCACCATGCACGCACAACCTTTCAGTGTATTATTAGTCACCCAGGAATAATCATAACTTGTAATACAATGATTTCTCTAAGCAGACATCTATTTCCATTATTTTACTATGTGTGTCAGTGTGATAAATTTATTCTCATTCATATAAGTATTCATTATCCATCCCACACATTAATTATTTACAACTAAAATTAATAATGATATTGAATAAAACAAAATGTAATCTTTGCTTGTAAAATTATTTTCTTTTTAAGTCGAGTAAATGGTCTTTTCGTTTCTCTGGGGGTGTAATAGTGTTTTAGTAATCCATTTCCAATAGTGCTAATTCCTTAATTCATATACATATATTATTGGCATAGCCACAAATATCAAGTTATTGTAAAAATCTGAATTATATATATATATATATATATATATATATAATACTAGTGAGGCTAATGATGGATAAATAACCTGACATATTTATTTGTTAATCTAATAAATCTTAAAATATATATAAATCAACTCTCGAATCATTGCTTTCTTTTATTTAATTTAATATCAATTTATTATTTATGCTCCATATGACTAGATGATCTCTGCTAAATATATATTTAATATACCAAGTCACAAGCCTTCATTGCTCCTAGATTATAGTGTGTTTTTTAAGTTAGTCTATCATTAAAATTTAGCCCAGAGTTTTTTTGTGTCTCCAATAAGCGATGCCAGCGGTGAGAAAAAAATTAAATCTATAACATCGAGATTGTTGCTCTTAATGTTATAGATCTGGGAAATAGGCAAATAGGGCTAAGTTCTTGAGTGTTCCTGACTTATGTATCTTGCGCATGATTGGATTTCAGGTACTTTTGCCTAGATGATAGATCTTGTTACGTGAACATACAAATCCAACGGTACAATATATATATATATATATATATATATATATATATATATATATATATCAGTTATATAAAAAGATCAATTTACATTAAAATATAGAAAACACTGATTTAAATTGGCACTGTGGATGTTATTGTTCTAGATAACTGTATATAAAATCTCTAAAATATATTAAAAGGTGATCCACTCTCTTATTGTAAAAGTTATGGAACTTGGAAGCTAGGGGACAATTAAATATTAATTGAAATACATTTGGTAAACTATACATTATGTTATATTTATTCATTATTAAAATATTATTTATCATTATATATACATATATATGTTGTAATGTTAACTAATGCTAGAGACTGGCTCTTAAATATTTTGGTAGCAAAACTGTGCCATACATGAGAAAAAATAATGAAAAGTGATGATGGCTTTTCTTATTTTATATTTCTTACCAAGTGAATCAATAATAAGAAATCTTTCACTGCTGGCTAGCTAAACTTATAAAAGATAAAACATATTTTTTTCCTAAAACTCTTTTATTACATGCGTGCACATTTCAAGGAAAATATCCTAAGATTCTTTTATTACATGCATGTGCATTTCAAAGAAATATGCATCAAAATCAAAAGGACATTTTATTCATATCGAAATATTAAATTAAGAAACAAATAGTCCTAAAGTTCTTTTAATATAAACATCATCGTTTTCCTTTTTATATTGCAATGTTATAATATCTAATAGTAATTTAATTTAGCTATGCAAAAAATAAATGTTAGTGCATACGTATTTTACATCTCATGGTACATATCAGCATGCCATAGTGAATCTAATACATGTGACTATAAATTATGACTTGTGTCGATCATATAAAAAAATATAGAAAAACCAAATTTAAGAAAGAAAATTTACATACAATTTTATTGACATTTAACATATGAAATATGTTTGATGGATCCATGCATTCCAAAAATAAGGTGCCTGAGGACTATAAAAAAGAAAAATCCAAAAGAAATAGTTATTTCATGATTAGAAAAATTAAAATTTTGAATTCCTTTGTCTTTGCTAAATGTAGTAATAAAAATTTAAAAAGCAATCATCACCATCACCCATGATGTAATTAGCTTCATCGTGCTTCGTTCGGTTTGGCCGGTCGAAGGCAGCCTTCATCTCTATGGATCCCAGGAGTAAACCACTGGAACCATTTTCATAAAGTGTCATAAGTCTTCATAAATTGTCATCATCTACAAGAAATGGCCCTTGCATAAACTCAAATCTTCGTCGCAAAGGAACGAGCATGGAGAAAGAAAAGTATAATTTATAAATGATAAAATGAAATCTAAACTCTCTTAAATTTAAAATCTTCAAACTTTATTTGTTTCTAAAAAAATGAACTATAAACTTTCTTTCCTGAACAAACCTGAACTTTATCTTTTATAAACCTTGCAATTTTAATCTCAGATGTAAAGTTAAAATGTAATTTTTTAAAATATGTATTGTTTTTTTTTTTATTCATGCTTAATAAGATCTGTTTGTAATAGGGCAGGGGTTTGTGATTGCCAACATAAAATTGAAAGATATATGCATCATTATTTGTGCATTATTGAATTTTAAAAATAGGGTAAAAATAGTATTTGTGAAAAAAAGGTTTAAATATAATGTGTCATTTTAAAATGATTTAAAACTTTAAACTAAATATTTTTTTTTAAATTAAATTAATAAAATGATTTAAATCTTAGTTGAGTGTAGATGGCTGCTAGACTTGTTTAAATATATGTTAGTTTTAAGGGTTTTTTGACTTCGGACTATTTGTTTCATAGTTGTATCAATGCTGGTGGAGAGATATACGGATGTTTACATCAATGTAATGTGAAGTGTGTTAGCATATAAGGGTGACGAGTCCAACTGAATGCATGACCTCAAAGAGGTAATCATACTGTTGCAATGGACACAGACATTTCCTTTGCCATTGACCCATTCCAGCTCTATGGATTGGGATAATGAACTGGCAAGATAGACTGCTCTCCCATCCATACATAGTGTTATTCTCTTTATTATATTACATGCATAATTTTTTCGGCAGACAGATGTAAATTTCTGTACTGGGCAAAAGTCATATTTTCTCCAATAATATCACTCTGTTCAGATGCACATTCCTGTCAGCATGATTCTAGACTAACATGTTCACATTGCATTGCTTGCTGATATATATCTGGAAGTGAGTGTGGTGTGGCTGTGGACTTTTAGCCTGGAGTCAAATGTTTGAAAATCTTTTAAGTGCGTAGTCTAGATGGCTCATCTATACTCAACATTCTAAGATTAAAAATTAAAGTAAAATTAATAATAAATAATAATGAAACATAAAACATAATTTTTTATATAATTATTTTTTTTAAGTTTGTGCATTATTACTTATATATATATATATATATATATATATATATATGTAAATAAACTCTTTTGTGTTATTGGTACTGACAGTGATCTAGTTTTTTTTTTTAATCTTTATTAAAAATATATTTTAATAAATGTTTTAAAACTGGGCTGGCAGTAGTGATCTTAACAGTGTGGATCTGCCTAGTCTATAAATTTTCTAGGTTCAAGTAGACTAGTGGCACCCTGTATGGCCGATATGGTAAGACTGTAAATTTCACTTCTTTTCCGACCGTTATAAATGTTTTCCCAGCATGTGGTATGATATTCATTAGCCACGAATACCCTGATATAAATAAAATAGTTTAGGAAATAGTGCAAATAGCACCCCGAACATCAGAATAGATATAGTAGAAATAAGTTAAGATAAGATGTGACTGTCAGGTATAAATATGATAGTCAATTAAGTTTAATATTTAAAAAAAGAAAAGGAATGATTTAGTAATTTAAAAATACACCCACAAAAAAGAACTTTAAAGCATTATTATTGGCAATTAGTATTAACTCTAACTAAGGTCTTTTTTATCATTTTTTAAAAATAAATTCAGCGATATGTAACAAGATATATATATGCAATACATTTAAATTCTAATACTTAATGTTTTGTAAATATCTAATACTGAAATAAAAACACAAACATTCAAAATGCACAAACAACAAATTATTAAATATAAATATTGAAATAAAATAAGCTTTAAAAAAATTATAAAATCGAAAGAAAGATTCTAATCTTTAAATAAAATATAATAAAAAACCTTTTAATTTTAAAAATAATGTAGAAAATGTTTAATCTTAAAAATAAAAATTACAAACAGATCCTTAGGGCAAAATGACCATAGAAAAGATGATTACAAAAGAGATAAAAGAGTCAAGGAATAGAAACAAAAGTCTTGTTTTGCCTGCCCAAAGAATAAAAACAGACCTCGGTGGAAAACCCAAAATCTACTTAGCCACAAACCAATGTCTACTTGGTGACAAACTCAATGAATTGATGAAATAAAGATATGAAATATGTTTGATAGATCCATGCATTCCAGAAATAAGGTGCCTGAGAACTACAAAAAAGAAAAATCCAAAAGAAATAGTTATTTCAAGATTAGAAAAATTAAAAATTTGAATTCCTTCTTTTTTTCTAAAAGTAGAAATAAAAATGTAAAAAACTATTATCGCCGTCACCGATGATGTAATTAGTTTCATCGTGCTTCATTCGGTTTGGCCGGTCAAAAGCAGCCTTCATCTCTACAGATCCCAAGATCGAAAAACTGGAACCATTTACATAAAGTGTAATAAGTCTTTATAAATTGTCATCATCGGCAAGAAATGGCCCTTGCATAAACTCAGATCTTCGTCGCAAAGGAACGAGCATGGAGAATGGAAAATATAATTTATAAATGATAAAATGAAATCTAAACTTTCTTAATTTAAAATCTTCAAACTTTATTTGTTTCTAAAAAAATGAACTATAAACTTTCTTTCCTGAACAAACCTGAACTTTATCTTTTATAAACTTTTCAATTTTAAACTCAGATGTAAAGTTAAAACGTAATCTCTTAAAATATGTATTCTTTTTTTTTATTCATGCTTAATAATATCTGTTTGTAATAGGGCAAAGGTTTGTGATTGCAAACATAAAATTGAAAGATATATGCATTATTATTTGTGCATTATTGAATTTTAAAAATAGGTTAAAAATAGTAATTGTGAAAAAAAAAAGGGTTAAATATAATGTGTCATTTTAAAATGATTTAAAACTTTAAACTAAATATTTTTTTAGAATTAAATTAATAAAATGATTTAAATCTTTTAGTTGAATGTAGATGGCAGCTGGACTCGTTTAAATATATGTTAGTTTTAAGGGGTTTTTGACTTTGGACTATTTGTTTCATAGTTCTGTCAATGCTAATGGAGAGATATATGGATGTTTACATCAATTTAATGTGAAGTGTGTTAGCATATAAGGGTAATGAGTCCTACTGAATGCATGACCCAAAGAGGTAATCATACTGTTGCTATGGATGCAGACATTTCCTTTGCCATTGACCCATTCCAGCTGCATGGATTGGGACAATAAACTGGCAAGATAGACTGCTCTTCCATCCCTATGTAGTGTTATTCTCTTTATTTTATTACATGCATGATTTTTTCGGCAGACAGACGTAAATTCCTGTACTGGATGAAAGTCATATTTTCTCCAATAATATCACACTGTTCAGATGCACATTCCTGTCTGCAAATTTCTATGCTAACATGTTCACATTGCATTGGTTGCTGATATACATCTGGAAGAGAGTGTGTTGTGGCGGCGGACTTTTAGCCTGGAGTCAAATGTTTTGGAAATCTTTTAAGTGTGTCATCTAGGTGGCTCATCTATACTCAACATTGTAAGATTAAATATTAAAGTAAAAATAATAATAAATAATAATGAAACATAAAACATAATTTTTTATATAATTTTTTTTTTAAATTTGTGCGTTATTACTTATATATACATAAATAAAATCTTTTGTGTTATTGGTACTGACAGTGATCTAGTTTTTTTTTTTTAATCTTTATTAAAAATATATTTTATTAAATGTTTTAAAACTCTGCTACTCCATGAGCTAGTGGCAAGGGCTGGCAGTAGTGATCTTAACAGTGTGTATCTGCCTAGTCTATAAATTGTCTAGATTCAAGTAGCCTAGTGGTGCCCTGTATGGCCGATACGGTAAGACTGTAAATTTCACTTCTTTCCTGACTGTTATAAATGGTTGCCCAGCTTGTGGCATGATATTCATTAGCCACAAATGCCCTGATATAAATAAAATAGTTTAGAAAATAGTGGGAATAGCACCCCGAACATCAGAATAGGTATAGTAGAAATAAGTTAGGTTAAGATGTGACTGTAAGGTATAAATATGATAGTCAAATAAGATTAATATTTAAAAAAAGAAAAGGAATGATTTAGTAATTTAAAAATACGCCCACAAAAAAAAGAACTTTAATGCATTATTATTACCTCTAACTAAAGCCTTTTTTATCATTTTTTTAATAAATTCAGTGATATATATATATATATATATATAGATAGATAGATAGATAGATAGATAGATAGATAGATAGATAGATAGATAGATAGATAGATAGATAGATAGATAGATAGATAGATAGATAGATAGATAGATAGATAGATAGATAGATAGATAGATAGATAGATAGATAGATAGATAGATAGATAGATAGATAGATAGATAGATAGATAGATAGATAGATAGATAGATAGATAGATAGATAGATAGATAGATAGATAGATAGATAGATAGATAGATAGATAGATAGATAGATAGATAGATAGATAGATAGATAGATAGATAGATAGATAGATAGATAGATAGATAGATAGATAGATAGATAGATAGATAGATATATGCATTACATTTAAATTCTAATACTTAATGTTTTGTAAATATCTAATACTAAAATAAAAACACAAACATTCAAAATGCACAAACAACAAATTATTAAATTTAAATATTGAAATAAAATAAGCTTTAAAAAAATTATAAAATCGAAAGAAAGATTCTAATCTTTAAATAAAATATAATAAAAAACCTTTTAATTTTAAAAATAATGTAGAGAGTTTTTAATCCTAAAAATAAAAATTACAAACAGATCCTTAGGGCAAAATGACCATAGAAAAGATGATTACAAACAAGATAAAAGAGTCAAGGAATAGAAACAAAAGTCTTGCTTTTCCTGCCCAAAGAATAGAAACAGACCTCGGTGAAAAACCCAAAATCTACTTAGCTATAAACCCACGTCTACTTGGTGACAAACTCAATGAACCGATAAAATATAGATATGAAATATGTTTGATGGATCCATGCATTCCTGAAATAACGTGGCTGAGAACTATAAAAAAGAAAAATCCAAAAGAAATAGTTATTTTGAGATTAGAAAAATTAAACATTTGAATTCCTTCTTCTTTGCTAAAAGTAGAAATAAAAATTTAAAAAGCTATTACACTGTCACCGATGATGTAATTAGCTTCATCGTGCTTCCTTCGGTTTGGCCGGTGGCAAGCAGCTTTCATCTCTACGGATCCCAGGATTGAACAACTGGAACCATTTACATAAAGCGTAATAAGTCTTCATAAATTGTCATCATCTGCAAGAAATGGCCCTTGCCTAAACTCAGATCTTTGTGGCAAAGAAACGAGCATGGTGAACGGAAAATATAATTTATAAATGATAAAATGAAATCTAAACTCTCTTAAATTTAAAATCTTCAAACTTTATTTGTTTCTAAAAAAATGAACTATAAACTTTCTTTCCTGAACAAACCTGAACTTTATCTTTTATAAACTTTGCAATTTTAAACTCAGATGTAAAGTTAAAATGTAATCTCTCAAAATATGTATTCTTTTTTTATTCATGCTTAATAAGATCTGTTTGTAATAGGGCAGGGGTTTGTGATTGCAAACATAAAATTGAAAGATATATGCATCATTATTTGTGCATTATTGAATTTTAATAATAGGTTAAAAATAGTATTTGTGAAAAAAAAGGGTTAAATATAATGTGTCATTTTAAAATGTTTTAAAACTTTAAACTAAATATTTATTTTTAAAATTAAATTAATAAAATGATTTAAATCTTAGTTGGGTGTAGATGGCTGCTAGACTCGTTTAAATATATGTTAGTTTTAAGGGGTTTTTGACTTTGGAATATTTGTTTCATAGTTGTGTCAATGCTGATGGAGTGATATATGGATGTTTACATCAATGTAATGTGAAGTGTGTTAGCATATAAGGGTGACGAGTCCAACAGAATGCATGACCCCAAAGAGGTAATCATACTGTTGCAATGGACATAGACATTTCCTTTGCTATTGACCCATTACAGCTCTATGGATTGGGACAATAAACTGGCAAGATAGACTGCTCTCCCATCCATACGTAGTGTTATTCTCTTTATTATATTACATGCATGATTCTTTCGGCAGACAGAGGTAAATTCCTGTACTGGAAGAAAGTCATATTTTCTCTGATAATATCACACTGTTCAGATGCACATTTCTGTCAGCATGATTCTATCCTAATATGTTCACATTGTTGCTGATATATATCTGGAAGTGAGTGTGTTGTGGCAGCAGACTTTTAGCCTGGAGTCAAATGTTTTGAAAATCTTTTTTAAGTGTGTCGTCTAGGTAGCTCATCTATACTCAACATTTTAAGATTAAATATTAAAGTAAAAATAATAATAAATAATAATGAAACATAATTTTTTATATAATTTTTTTAAGTTTGTGCATTATTACTTATATATATGTAAATAAAATGTTTTGTGTTATTGGTACTGACTGTGATATAGTTTATTTTTTTAATCTTTATTAAAAATATATTTTAATAAATGTTTTAAAACTCTGCTACTCCATGAGCTAGTGGCAAGGGCTGACAGTAGTGATCTTAACAGCACGTATCTGCCTAGTCTATAAATTTTCTAGGTTCAAGAAGCCTAGTGGCGCCCTGTATGGCTGGTACGGTAAGACTGTAAATTTCACTTCCTTCCTGACCATTATAAATGGTTGCCCAGCATGTGGCATGGTATTATTAGCCATGAATACTTTGATATAAATAAAATAGTTTAGGAAATAGTGCGAATAGCACCCCAAACATCAGAATAGGTATAGTAGAAATAAATTAGGATAAGATGTGACTGTCAGGTATAAATATGATAGTCAAATAAGTTTAATATTTAAAAAAAGAAAAGGAATGATTTAGTAATTTAATAATACAATCACAAAAAAAGAACTTTAAAGCATTATTATTTGCAATTAGTATTAACTTTAACTAAAGTCTTTCTTGATCATTTTTTTAAAATAAGTTCAGTGATATGTAACAAGATATATATATATATGCATTACATTTAAATTCTAATACTTAATGCTTTATAAATATCTAATACTGAATTAAAAACACAAATGTTCAAAATGCACAAATAACAAATTATTAAATTTAAATATTGAAATAAAATAAGCTTTAAAAAAATTATAAAATCAAAACAAAGATTCTAATCTTTAAATAAAATAAAATAAAAAACCTTTTAATTTTAAAAATAATGAAGAGAGTTTTTAATCTTAAAAATAAAAATTACAAACAGATCCTTAGGGCAAAATGACCATAGAAAAGATGATTACAAAAGAGATAAAAGAGTCAAGGAATAAAAACAAAAGACTTGCTTTTCTTGCCCAAGGATATAGAAACAGACCTCGGTGGAAAACCCAAAATCTACTTTGGCACAAACCCACGTCTACTTGGTGACAATCTCAATGACCGATGAAATATAGATATGAAATATGTTTGATCGATCCATGCATTCCAGTGATAAGGTGCCTGAGGACTATAAAAAAGAAGAATCCAAAAGAAATAGTTATTTTGAGATTAGAAAAATTAAACATTTGAATTCCTTCTTCTTTGCTAAAAGTAGAAATAAAAATTTAAAAAACTATTATCGCCATCACCCATGATGTAATTAGATTCATCGTGCTTCCTTTGGTTCAGCTGGGTGAAAGCAGCCTTCATCTCTATGGATCCCAGGATTGAACAACTGGAACCATTTACATAAAGCGTAATAAGTCTTCGTAAATTGCCATCATCCGCAATAAATGGCCATTGCATAAACTCAGATCTTCATCGCAAAGGAACGAGCATGGAGAATGGAAAATATAATTTATAAATGATAAAATGAAATCTAAACTCTCTTAAATTTAAAATCTTCAAACTTTATTTGTTTCTAAAAAAATGAACTATAAACTTTCTTTCCTGAACAAACCTGAACTTTATCTTTTAGAAACTTTGCAATTTTAAACTCAGATGTAAAGTTAAAATGTAATCTCTTAAAATATTTTTTTTTTATTCATGCTTAATAAGATCTGTTTGTAATAGGGCAGGGGTTTGTGACTGCAAACATAAAATTAAAAGATATACACATCATTATTTGTGCATTATTGAATTTTAAAAATAGGTTAAAATAGTATTTGTGAAAAAAAGGATTAAATTTAATGTATCATTTTAAAATGATTTAAATCTTTAAACTAAAGATTTTTTTTAGAGTTAAATTAATAAAATGATTTAATTCTTAGTTGAGTATAGATGGCTGCTAGACTCTTCAATATATATTAGTTTTAAGAGGGTTTTGACTTCGGACTATTTGTTCCATAGTTGTGTCAATGCTGGTGGAGAGATATATGGGTGTTTACATCAATGTAATGTGAAGTGTGTTAGCACATAAGGGCGGTGAGTCCAAATGAATGCATGACCCCAAAGAGGTAATCATACTGTTGCAATGGATGCAGACATTTCCTTTGCCATTGAGCCCTTCCAGATCTATGGATGATGATAAACTGGCAAGATAGATCGCTCTCCCATCCATACATAGTGTTATTTTTTTTATTATATTAGATGCGTGATTTTTTTAGCAGACAGACGTAAATTCCTGTACTGAATGAAAGTCATGTTTTTTCCGATAATATCACACTGTTCAGATGCACATTCCTGTCAGCGTGATTCTATGCTAAAATGTTCACATTGCATTGGTTGCTGATATATATCTGGAAGTGAGTGTTGGTGTGGCTGTGAACTTTTAGCCTGGAGTCAAATGTTTTGAAAATCTTCTAATTGCATCATCTACGTGGCTCATCTATACTCATCATTCTAAGATTAAAAATTAAAGTAAAAATAATAATAAATAATAATGAAACATAAAACATAATTTTTTTATATAATTATTTTTTTTAAGTTTGTGCATTATTACTTATATATACATAAGTAAAATATTTTGTGTTATTGGTACTGACAGTGATCTAATTTTTTTTTAATCTTTATTAAAAATATATTTTAATAAATGTTTTAAAACTCTGCTACTCCATGTGCTAGTGACAAGGGCTGGCAGTCCTGATCTTAACAGCGCATATCTGCCTAGTCTATATTTTTTTTTAGTTTCAAGTAGCCTAGTGGTGCTCTGTACTGCAGATACAGTAAGACTGGATATTTCACTTTTTTCCCGACCGTTATATATATATATATGGCTGCAGAATGGAGTTTGCTATTAACTGAAAGAAGACCCTTTGATTCTTCTTGGAGGCCTTAAAGGAACCGAGCAGTGGAAATTCCAAATGTCCACTCCATGCATTCTTGTCATTGCAGCTATTTTTACTATGTTATTATTCATATAGTATACGGACATGGGTGGACTGCTCACCAACACACATTAGCCAGCATGGTGAGTTTATTGGCATTTTACCTCGGAGTTTAAGAATATTTTTTCCAATATATAATTATGACAGATAAAAATTAATCATGGCTCTTATTCCATGGAGGCTGTAAAGTTACCAATCAAGGCAGTGGTTGGTATTTATGTTCAATTAAATAATTTATTAATTAAACATTGTTTGCTAATTTGAATAATTTCACATAAGTAATAAACTTAAATGTACAGTAATATGTACTGTAATACAAAATTTAAAAAAATGTACTTCAGTATGGACTTTTTTCATTACGATGAAAAATTACTGCAGAAGAATATAAAAACTTTTCAATTCAAATTTAGTTTCACTTTCTCTGTCTTTTTGCTATACTGTACTTTTTAAACAGTGAAAATATGCATTTTTTTTCTAGTGATATAAAAAATTTTTAGATACCATATTTAGTCATCATTGCCATGAAAAAATCCAAACAATATTTGAGCTTGGAAAGCAATTTGGATTTTTTATGTCGACTGGAACCGAGCAATTGTTTTCCCTTAGACCACCATTATAAATACATATTCTGTATATGATTTTCTTGCTTAACGATGAGTTCAACTACTGTAAATACATAAGAAGATAGAATAAATCTATTTCTTGTCCAATGTTAGAAACGTTTTCAGAAAATAATTACAAACAAAATAAGAAAAAGGATAACGACTTTGAATTATTATTATTAAATACAATTTATCCAAACAACTTCAAAAACTTATTAGCAAAACTCTTTATTTGTGCATATACATGCTGCAAAAATAAAGAAAAGTGTGATTTTGGTTTTATTATATATATATATATATATATATATATATATATATATATATATATGGTAAATGAAAATAAAACTCTAATGATAAATAAGAACAATAAAACCTCTAAACAATTCTAATAATATTTATGAACAATTTTAGTATAGCAATATTGTTTTATGAATAGTAATATCCCCTTGTTGAATGAACCAAATGTAAAGAAAACTATTCTAATAATGAATACAATTTATAAATGACAGTATAAAATGTGACTACTCATCATACCAGACACTAATATTATAAATTGTATCAAACTATTCTCAGATTATATGATCTCAAATATGTATTACTTATAAATCTCCACATATACATTTTAATGCATTTTTTATATAATTTCTTTAATTTCCTAACAGTTTCAACTGTCCCACAGTCTTCATAAAAGCACTTGCATAATCTTCCTCTTCCTTTTAAATTTATACCTTAAAAAATTAAATTTATAAATTTAAAAGGAAGAAGAAGATTATGCAAGTGCTTTGATGAAGACTGCAGAACAGTCAAAACTGTTAAAAAATTAAAGGAATTATATAAAAAAATTACATTAAAGTGTATATGTGGACATTTATTATAAGTAATATACACCTGGGTGTATTTTTGTGTGAATTTTTAATGCAATTTTGAAGTTATGCAATTCATGTTTCTTCTTAATATCTTTTTGTGCAGTTTTCTTTTATGCAATAAAGAAGTTCATTTTTCACTTAAAATCAGTATCTCCCTGTTTTGTATACATGCATTATATTTTACATACTTTACATGTAAATATAAAGAATTTGAACTCAGACTTTCAAGCACCATATTAAATACATATATTGGTTATTATTGATCTTTTCTACATCTATGATCATGTGTATCAGTGATGTGAGAAAGTGTGGATAGTTGAAAAGTGCTTGAAAGACTGAGTTTAAATCTCATATATTTACAATTAGGCTCCTGGCATAAGAAGAGTGCCTGTATTTTAAATATTCTACTTTAAATGCCTGTTGTAATAAGGTTTGGCAATAAATTTAGACATGTATAAGAATTAGAAAAAGATAATGAAACAGAAGTGGAACCATTCATTTCACAGCAAAAATGATTCAAGAAAGTGTTCAACTTTCTAATCAATTGGAAATTCATTTTCTTGACAATGACACAAATTATGAACTAAATTCCAATGAGAGCTAAATAGTTGTATGTCTGTGTTATGTATGTGTATGTTTATATTTTCATTTATATGCATATATACATGGAGAAACTTTTAGAGATAGAAAAGTTACAAGTAAAAATATTTAAGAACTTGCAATTTCTACTTAAAAATAAAAGTTTTTACATATTTTTACTTGTAACTTTTTTCTGACTAAATGTTTATCCATGTATATATGTGTATAAAAGAAAAACTAACCATTAGCTTTTATTAACACATTTGTGGAAGCATGTTATATATATAGTTGCACTTGTGGAAGTGCATTCTCTAACAGCTAGACACATCAGTCTGGATATCATGAGCTTCATAAGCAGTTAGTAAAATCATCATCTCAAAGTGTAATTGCTGCTTACATTTTTGACAGAAAACCATTAACACATCATGAGACTGAAGTTGGCTTTAATTGTATTTCTTTTTGTGATGAATCTGATGTCTTACCAATTAACAAACAAACTGTTATATTGATAAATAGCAATAATGATTAAAATATGTATAAAAATCTAAAATACACTACACATAAAAACATATTGTTTTAAATAAAATTGAATAGTTAATAAATAAAGTTCATCTTGTATCAATTTTTTTTTCAAATATTTGAATTTTTTTATTACTCACTCTTTATTTCCTTATTTTTATGCGAATTTTAAAGTAATTTTACCATGTTGCTTTGCTTTTATGCAAATTTTGAAAATTATGGAACCCATTCCACATTTTTCAATGTATGTTGTCAATTTTTGTGTGATTTCTTTTATGTGGTTTTTTTATGGAAGCTATCTACTGCATAAAAAGAGACCCAGGTATTTATATAAATATATGAAGGAATGCAAAAAAGGTAAAGGAGAAGATATAAGAATAACCTCAAATATGCTGAAAACATCACAATTTATGGCTAGTTGGCCTGCAAAATAAATACATTATATACTTGAGCAACTACCTGAAAAAAATATAATTATGAATGAAGTTGTTTCCCCACTTACATGTTACCTATTTGCACAACCTAAATATACTGAGTAAATATCATATTTAGGCAATTTAATATATAACCAATAAATAAATGAATAAATAAATTTACTGATCACAAAATGACTTCATATAATAGATTATGTTTACATGTACAATGGGATCATATATTTATAAAGAGTACCAATAAATCAATATGTATGCCCTTGACTGGTAAATAAAATATAATTTATTAACTGTTTTACTGGATAATGGAATATCACTTGGACTATATTATAGGGTAAGATAAAATATTTATAAAATAATCCATGCAGTAATAAATCAAATCACTTATTGTTAATAACATAAATTTATTAAAATATATATCAATTTATAGGTGGTGGTTAAAACAAATAATAATTTATAACGCAATTAACATATTGTGATGTGCATTTATAGTTCACCCTCATTATAATATAATTAAATGTGACATGTTTTATAATGAAAATTATCAATACATATAGAGTCAAAAAGGATTAGGTATAAGTTTTTTTCATTCAAGAAAAAAATAACATATATAAACAAATTTTAATATATATATATATATATATATATATATATATATATATATATATATATATATATATATATATATATATATATATATATATATATATATATATATATAATTAAGCAATAATTTTATAACATTATTTACAATTTTAGATTAAATTATGCAAATAATATTATAATGTAATTGACTTTTACTTTGCTTGATTATTATTGATTAAGATATCAAATGACAGATCTAAATTGCATGGTAATTAAGATAATTTGTTTACAAGAAATATTTTTATAAATATTTATAAATATTACTTTTGGCTTTTGTTGATAAGTGATTTTTTCGTTTGAGCACCTGTTAATGTTATTACACCTAAAACTCCATTTTAACATTGTCTTGCAGCAATTCCTTTAGCATCTTTATGCTAGCACACCTATCATATAAAAATTTCTATGAGAATTTTAATTCTTGGATGTTGGAACCTTTCTTTTCTTCATCAATACTAGAATCCAAGTAAATTTAGCTGTCTTGGACTCATGGCTGTTAGCATAGCATTTTGTTGCTAAAAATTCTATTTAGATCATAGACATTAAATAGAAAGATCCATTGTTCCTTCCTTATAAGATAAATGTAAAACATAAAACTTTTAAGAAAAAGAAAAGTTTTTTCTTCCTTATGAAAATCATTTTTGTCTCAATTATAACATAAACAATGCAGTATAGATTTTCAAACACTGTTTTTTTTAGTATATGATTTCTATCTTCCAATTTTAATAAAGCATTTTTGTCATTGATAATTTAACAAAATATTTGTTTTAATTTTAATAAGTAAATGATTCATTTAGACTACATTTAAGCAAGACAAACATATTTTTATTAAACATTTGAGCTTATAAATCATAAAAATGACAAAATAAAGATGTGTGGATGCACAATATATATATATATAATTTCAAAGTAATGGATGCACAATATATATATATATAATTTCAAAGTAATCTACACATTATAAATATATATAATGAATTTTCTTCAAAATATAATTTTTAGTTCCTTAGCCTAATAATTTGAAAAATTCTTTTCTTTCAGTTGATTATAAATTTGGCAATGAATCTGGAAGCATGTGATTAAGAATATTCTAATAAAACAGTGGTATTCATTTCACAAAAAAAATGTCAATCTATTTGAAAATACAAGAAAAATAATATACAATAAGTATTTTGCAATTTCATGAGATTACAAATAAAAACATAATAAGTCTGCCAAATCTATTCACTTTACCAATCTTATTTTTCAAGGTTGTTTGTTGTCATATATATATATATATATATATATATATATATATATATATATATATATATATATATATATATATATATATATATATATATATATATATATATATACAAACCATTATACAATTACAAATATCCAGTAAATCCCTCTGTTTAAAGATCTATATTTTGAGGTTTGCTATTATTGAGATATAGATCTTTAAACAGAGGGCGTTACTGGATATTTGTAATTGTATAATGGTTTGTATATTTTCTATAATTATTTCAGTTAATGCTAACAGTAACTTTCTTTTCACACACACACATATATATATATATACGTGAATAAAATCTTTTGTGTTATTAGTAGTACTGGCAGTGATTTAGTTTTTTTTTTTTTATCTTTAATAAAAGTATAGTTTAATAAATATGTTTAAACTGCTGCTACTCCATGAGCTAGTGGCAAGGGATGATGGTCATAATAAAATATGTAAAAATTAGATC
The DNA here is from genome assembly GCA_028023455.1 of Epiperipatus broadwayi. Lineage (NCBI taxonomy): Eukaryota > Metazoa > Onychophora > Udeonychophora > Euonychophora > Peripatidae > Epiperipatus > Epiperipatus broadwayi. The sequence continues at coordinate 1,588,438 of JAQFVV010006328.1, read as the reverse complement.
TTAACAGTATGTATCTGTCTACTATATAAATTTTTCCAGGTTACAATAGCCTGGTGGAACCCTGAACGGCAGAAACATGAGACTTTACCACATTCCTCGACCTTTATAATTGGTCCAACATGGGGCATGATATACATTAACCACAAATACCTTGATCCAAATAAAATAGTTTAGGAAATAGTGTGAATAGCACTCTACATATCATAATAGTTATAGTAGCAATAAGTTATGATAAGATGTGACTGTCAGATATAAATATGATTGTTAAGTAACTGTAAGATTTAAAAAAAAAGGAAAGAGTTTAAAATTTTGAAGTGATTTAGTAACTTAAAAATACAGTCATGAAAAAAAAACTTTAAAGCATTATTATCAATTCGTAATAACCATAACTAAAGTCTTTTTTTATCATTTTTTTAATAAGTTCGGTGATATGTAACAGGATATATATATATTACATTAAAATTTTGGTACTTAAATTTTTTTTGTAGATATCTAATAATGAATTAAAAGCACAGATGTTCAAAATGCAGAAATAATGAGTTATTAATTTATTAATAGAAATAATGAATTAAAAAATTAGAACTATTGAATTTGTTTGTCATCATTGAAAATAAATTAGAATTATTGTTGCCATTATAA